>NW_004624792.1:13732236-13755425 GCF_000247695.1 Heterocephalus glaber
ATTATTCTTATAAATTACCAGTTATACTGGGTTTCCCAACGGCAGTTCCAAATCCTTTTATAGCTTTGGAAAACATAAGTAAAAGAAGTTTAAACCTAATGTATGTAACTAAATAATATTGATTTGCCAAAATAGATGTATTATCATGGTGGAATTTAGCTGCTATAACTAAGATTTTACTTCTTTTTAACTCCTTTTTAATAACGTGAATTTATTGTATAATTTTGTATTGATGCCTACATTTCTTTCTTTCTTAAATCATGCAAGTTTTAATTGTCAGAAAAAAATAATTTGTTTTTAAAGATTTTGCTATAAATTTGACCTTTTACTTTTTGAATAGATGTTTCCTTTGTCAACTCAATTATATTTTGTGTATCACAGAACAAGTGTCACTATGATTACTGACATGGAGAGGAAAATCTATATGAGGGAGGTAACTTATTTAATATCATTCCCTTTTTTTCCAGTAGTGTCTCACAGATCTGCACTAACAGAGTTCTTACAACACAGCTGTGGTTGGACAGCAAGTGCTTATCAGACTCTTGCAAGGAACAAGCAACAGTATCATCAATCTGAAAAAAGATTATTGGAAAAAAAAGACAGACTTAATGAAAGTTTACTTTATGAAAACCAATATATGATTTTAACTATTTCTCACTCTTAATAGTTCCTAAAATTTTTGAATGCAAAATTATCGTATCTGTATTAAGTCTGAATTACCAATAGACATTTCACTGCAATTATAATTTTACTTGCAAGGTTACAAACAGGTTATAATGAATTATAAACTGAACAAAATTTATAAAGACTTGAGGATCAGTGGACTAGATTAGAAGATGCAGAAAGGACTACAGATATGCTCAGCCACCTTATCGTGTACAACGGAGCCAACCATCCTCATTGGAGGAAGGATAGCCTCTTTAATAAATGTGGTTGAAAAAAGTGGATTTCAACCTGCCAAAGATTAAAACTAGACCCATACTTATCACCATGTGCTAAATTAAGATCGAAGTGGATTAAAGATTTAAATATTAAGAGAGAAACACTAAATTTACTGGAAGATAAGTTAGGTAGAAATCTTGAAGTCATTGGTATAGGAAAAGATTTTATGAACAAAACTTCAGTGGCACGGGAACTTGCACAAAGAATCAACAACTGGGATCTCATCTTATTTAAAAGCTTCTGCACTGGAAGAGAAACCACCAACAAAGCTAAGAGAAAACCTGCAATGTGGGAAAACATTTTCAGCAACTGTAACTCAGACAAAGGACTACTATATAGAATATATAAAGAACTTAAAAAAATGAGACCCCCCCAAATTCAAAGATCCAATTCAAAAATGGGCATCTGAAATGAACAGACATTTCTCAGACAAAGAGGTAAAAGCAGCAAATAAATATATGAAAAAATGTTCAAAATCATTGGTTACTCAAGAGATGCAGATGAAAACACAACTGAGATTCCACCTCACCCCAGAAAGAATGGCTGCTATTAAGAAATCATCCAATAACAAATGCTGGCAGGGTTGTGGGGAGAAAGGAACCCTTCTTCATTGTTGGTTGGAGTGCAGACTGGTGCAACCACTGTGGAAATCAGTATGGAGATACCTGAAAGAATTAGGCTTAGAGGTCCCATTCGACCCAGCTATTCCTCTGCTGGGTATTTTCCCAAAAGAATTAAAAGAATCATACCACAGCGATATATGTGCACCCATGTTTATAGTGGCACAGTTCGTAATAGTGAAAGCTTGGAAACAGCCCAAGTGTCCATTAACTGGAAACTAGATAAAGAAGATGTGGGGTTTTTTTATAAAATGGAGTACTACTCCTCCATAAAGAATGAGAAACTAGAGACATTTATAGCTAAATGGATGCATATTGAGGCCATCCTCTTAAGTGATATAAATAGGACATATATGTGTAAATACCAAATAGTTTCTCTAGTGTGAGAAACTGAAAGTGTAATTAAGGATACACATGGATGAAATTGCCTAAGAACATATTTCTTGTATTGTGTTTCCATTGTGTGTCATATGACTGTATCAAAATTTAAATTAGGGAGAAGCTTGCCTTATGTGGAGTCTGCTATCTAACTGGAGTTTTTTCCAGACCACTATTTGTTCAATGTTGGTTTGGGGGATCTTTCTGAAACAAATTACATCCTTTGGTGTCTTATTGGTGCTTAAGATCCTTTTTTGAGTTATATGAAAAAATGTTTAAGTGCTTTTCAGTTTTGTTTTGGTTGAGTTCTACTGTATTTGAATATTATTATAGGTTTTTTTCCCTTACATTGCTCTTCTTTGAATGGTTTTAATTTTCATATGTTTGATAATAAAGTTATTTAAAAAATTTATAATGAACAAAACAAATTTCTCTTGCTATATCATAAATTTTTAGTAATTATTCCACCATAAAATGCCATGAAGGCCAAAGCAGTAATCTTTTGAACACAAATACTTTTATATATAATGATGAATAAGTGAGTGACCTTAAAACCAGTTAAATTTGATATGTTTTACTCTTGTTGATTATCCTCTTAAATATATTTTTACTTTAGTCAGAATAGTAGTGAAACTTTGCATATATTCAAAGTAAGTCAAGATTTGATTGACCCAGTAACCTTTTCAAAAACTTTTGACAAAGAATCAAGTGATGTGCAGTTTATTTTGATCTTCAAATAGAATATAATAACTCCAAAGTCTCATAACTTTCCTCCTCACAGAATTTAGATATATATTCATTTAAGTATGTTGATCTAGTTGTTTTTCTATATTAACTAATGAATAAAATGAACAATAGAACATGAAAAAAATTAAATGTATTTGTAACCACAATTTCATATATGTCAGCAACCCTGACTGAATTTACCTTCTTGCAAATGTACAAGATGTCATAGAAACTTATTATGGACAAAGCCATACTCTTTAGTTAGGACTGGGTATTGTAAGACCTGAAATTTTGTGTGCTTCTCAGACATCTTTGAGCACCCCAGATCTTAGAGGCTCTCAAAGAATTTTTGTTTTTAGTGGATATGCCCATTACCCCACAAGAAAAGATTCCCACACAACTATTTCCCCTAGCAGCCAGATCAGCTGTATCCCACCTGGTCTCAACCAAATGGATTTTACTTCCTTGCCATCCCAAGTGCCCATCAACTGGAAACTGGATAAAATAGATGTGGTTTTTTTATAAAATGGAGTACTACTCCGCCATAAAGAATGAGAAACTAGAGACATTTATAGCTAAATGGATGCATATTAAGGCCATACTTTTAAGTGAAATAAAGAGCACATACGTGTAAATACCAGTTTAGCTAGTGTGAGAAACTGAAAGTATAAATAAGAATTAAAGTGATTAAAATGAATAATTGATAATTTGAAATAGGAAAAGGTCTAAAGGTATAGGGGTGGTGGGAGGGGTAGGGGAAAAGAAAGAGAGAAAAGGAAAAATTATGAGAAAAACAATGAAAATGAAATCTATGTAAATAGAGAATGGTGGAGGGAGTTAAGGGTGCACAGGCAATGGGGAAAAAGTAAGAACAAAGATATGTCATGTACAGGTACAAGCACCCAATGATAAATGTAAAAGTATTGTATACCTAAAATGTACCAATAAAATAATTTAAGCAAAAAAAAAAAAGCCTGCCTCCCATTCTGGCCCTGAGTACAGCCCCTGTGCAGTGCTGTCTGACATATGCTATCCTTCTCCTGACACTGTATGTGAGATTAATATATGACCTGGCCACTTCTACCTGTGCAGCACTGGGTGACATATGTTGGTTCATACGCTTTCTTTTAAACCATCTTGTTTAGAAATGAAGTGAATATGTCCATTGGTATCCCAGAGAGATGCCTCTCCTAAATTTTGACTGGAAAGTGTGATGGCACAGTCTATATGATGTGCTCTTTCCAGTCCCTTCTTAGATAAATTTTTGTTTTCCTCAGGCCCAAGTCTCTTTCCCTGGAGCAGCCTTAATAAAATGACCGTGAATGAAAAAATGGAAACAAAGTCTTTGTAAATAGGGAGGGGTGGAGGGCTTGAAGGGAGGGCAGGGGAATGGGGGGAAAATAAGAACCAAGAGAGATTATGTAAAGGTAAAAATTTCCAATGATGAATGGCATTATATTGCATATCTAAAATGTACCAATAAAATATTATTTTTTAAAAAAGATTCTCACTTTTTATACCAATCCCAACATTTCTGAAGAGCCAGTACAGCTCCAGAGCTACTCATACCTGAGCCCTCTGTGTGCTTTATCTGTCTACCTATGTCTTCACCAGAAGAATTGATTTGGAGAGCATTTCCAATTAAACATTTTATAAGTTTTTTTTGGTATTGAGGATTGAATTCAAGACCGTTTCACTGAGCTACATACCCAGCCGTTTTATTATATTTTTTTATTTTGAGACTGGGTCTCACTGAGTTGTTCAGTTGCTACTTGAGCTCACATTTGTGATTCTCCTGGCTCAGTGCTGGGATTACAGGCATGTGCCACCATGCCAAACTGAGAAAATCTCGCATGCCAACACTGCATTTTAGGGAGCTGGACCCGTGACCTACCATGTATATCATAATCATCAAGGCACTTATTAAAAATGTAAATGACTGATATTTATACCAGGCTTATGAATTAAGAGTATCTAGGAGGGTGAGAATCTGCATTATTGAAAAGCACCAGAGAACATTATTTTTCTCATTGCAGTGACACTAACAATGGCAGCTGTAATTACCTTCCTTATATAAAATAGAATGGCTGAAGTTGTGGGGGGAGTATTCACAGAATTTAGAAACCTTATCCAGACTCTTGTGTCAAAATCATTCATGATAAAATCATTTACAAGTGAACTTCATAGGGTATAAGCAAATAAGCCATTTTCAGACACAAAGATTCTAATTCTACAGACCACGAGATAGCCGATATAAACTACTGGCGCCAAATCAACATATTTAATATATTTTAAAAATATATATCTCAGATAACTGCTAACCTGAAACTTCTTAAATTAGCCACTTCTTTTCTTAAAGAGCTGCTAGATTTGTGAACCTGGAAGGTCAATTAATTGCCTTTCTGGAGAAGCCAAGTCAGTTTTCAAAGTGATTACTCCTCTCTGGTACTAACATTATTAATGTGATATCTAACTAAATTCTGTCTTTCACAATAGAGGTATATTAGTTTTTCTAGTCTTCTTTTCTTGTCAGTCAAATCTCAATAGAGCATCATGTTAAGCAATGTAAGCCAGATACAGAATAGAAAATATTATTTTCTCTCATATGTGGGGGGAAAACACAAAAACAAAAATTACCAAAAAAGAAGAGCAACTATTAAAGACTGGGAGAGGGGCTGGAGGAGGAGGAAGACAACAGATAGGAGGATGGGAGAATACAATCAATAAATGAAATATGTATGTGTGGAATTATCTGAATGAATCCCATTAATTTGTGCAACAAATATCCTGGATGCATCAAGAATTAACCCATGAGACTGCTTCAGAACAGGAAGACATGTAGACCCCAAAACCCTTTACTAGTATATTTTCATATATTTTAAACCCAGTAAAAAAAGGATAAGCCATCCAATCAAAAGACATGACTACATCTAGTTTGACACTGTCTATTAACAGCCAGTTGTTGATGCTGTGATCAATTCCCAGCTGGGAGCATAGCAGGAACCACAGGCTGACAGGAAATGTTCTCCTGGCAAAATAGCACAAGACCAAGATTGTTTTCTTTGCAACATAAGACTGATTGTTAAGCAAGTAACCTATCTTTAAAATGCATTGTATTTTATTCATCATTGATTTTTATTTAATTTTTTCAGGCTTATTTTTATTAGTATGAATTTTGCCTTTAATAATTTTATTAGTGTTATTTTGCCTTTAAACATGTTGTACTAAATTATCATTTTCTTAATTATTTTATTTTCTGTCACTCCCTGAAATCTGGTGCCCAAGTTAAGTACCTCTTTTGCTTCACTTTACTCTCATTCCTACCATGAGGGATCTCTGCTTTATATAATGGCTGTCATTGAACTATGTTTGTGAGTGATTCCTGCTTTCCCATATTTCTCTTATTTAAAACCCAGCATGATGTAGTAGAAAGAAAAATAAACTAAGTATGAGAAAACATGAATAATATTTCTATGTCTGGAGCATCAGCCATATAAATGTAGAAAGCCATGGACTCATTTATCTTTCATTTTGAAAAGAGAAACAGTAATAATTTAACTTGTTTATTAACCTCAAAGTATTCTTAGGCGAATCAAGTGAGTTAATGTATCTGAGATTACTCTGAAAAAAATCACCCTTTTTTATACATAAATAATGACATTGAAATGATGTTGGTTGTTTTACAGAATCTTTGGAATTTTTTGAAGAATATATGAGTGCAAAGTGCATTTTAGACAGAGGACAGCTTTTGAAAATTAAAACAATTTTCTGATCTCTGTGTATTACTTCTTACAAGTCTATAGTTTTTCCTTTCTCCTCAAGTCCTTGGACAAATAAAAGTTAGGATATGTGTAGTAGTACTGGAATGAATTTTGAAAGGAGGTTTCCTATCAAGCACATCAGTAACATCTGGATCTTGTTAGAAATGCAAATTTTCAGATAATAACCAATAAATCCTTGGCTTGAGCCAAAAATGTGCATTTTAGAATACCCTCTAGGTGATTTGGATGCAGGCTAAAGTTTGAGAAGCATTAGATAAAAGAAAAGGAAGGGAGAAGAGGAAGATCACTCTTCCAAGATATTCGTCCAGATCTAGGACTTTGATTTTATTGATAGAACTACACAAAATTGTTTTGTCTTTACTATTTCAAAATGTAATTGTACACCACATTTTTTCTATTTTTTCCTGTCTTGTAATTTAATGGCCTATTTTTCTTAAATGTACTTAAGTAAATTTAATTATTCCTAGTTGCTATCTAGGATTACCACAATTGGAAATGAATTTCCTACAGAAGCAATCAAAATGATCACAGGAAAATCTTTTCTGGACCATAATTTGAATCATGTAGTTAATAGAATGAAGTTTTTAAAGGTTCAAAGATACAATATAATCAAATCACTTGTTACTTATCAGTGCTTAATCAAACTCTAGTTTTTCTCAAAACCCTAATCCATAAGTATTTATGTCTATAGTAAAAAGATGAGCAGGTTAAATTAATTTCATTGGTACATTTTGGGTATACAATATAATGACATTTATCATTGGAAATTTGTACCTTTACATAATGTCTCTTGGTTCTTATTTTTCCTCATTCCCCTGTCCTCCCTTCAACTCCTCCATCCCTCCCTATCTACAAAGACTTTGTTTCCATTTTTTCATTTTCTCAAATTCATTCCATTCCCTTCTTTCCTTTCCCCAACCCCTCAAACTTCCCCTCCCCTTTGCCCCTTTTCTTCCTATTTCACATTATCTATTATACCTTTTAGTCCTTATTTATACTTTCAGTTTCTCATACTAGAGAAACTATTAGGTATTTATACATGTGTGTCCTATTTATTTCACTTAAGAGTATTGACTCAATATTCGTCCATTTAGCTATAAATGTCTCTAGTTTCTCATTTTTGCTGGCTGAGTAGTACTCCATTTATAAAATAATCCCACATTTTCTTTATCCAGTCTCCAGTTGATGGGAAGTTCAGCTGCTTCCAAGTTTTAGCTATTACAAAACATGCTGCTATGAACATGTGTACATATATATCACTGTGGTATAATACTTTTAATTCCTTGGGGAAGATACCCAGTAGGGGAATAGCTGGGTCAAGTGGAACTTCCGGTCCTAGTACTTTGAGGTATCTCCATACTGATTTCCACAGTGGTTGCATGAGTCCATACTCTCACCAGCAGTGGAGCAGTGTTTCTCATTCCCCACAGCCCTGCCAGCATTTGTCACTAGTTGATTTCATGAGAGCAGCCATTCTTTGTGGAGTGAGGTGGAATCTCAGCATTGTTTTCATTTGCATCTCTCCAGTGACCAATAACATTGAACATTCTTTCATATGTTTATTTGCTAGTTCTGCTTCTTTTCTGAGAAATATCTGTTTATTTCAGATGCCCATTTTTGTATTGGGTCTTTAAACTTGGGAGGTCTGATTTTTTAAAGTTCTTTATAGATTTTAAATAGTAGACCTTTGTCTGAGGAACAGCAAGTGAAAATTTTTTCCCACATTCTGGGTTGTCTCTTTCCACTGTTGCTGGTTTCACTTGCTGTGCAGAAGCTTTTTTATAAGAAGAGATCCCACTTGTTTATTGTTTGTGCTAGTTCAAGGGCAACTGAGGTTTTGTTCATAAAATCTTTTCCTACTCCAGTGTCTTCAAAAGTTCTACCTAACCACTGTTCCACGTGGTTCAGCGTTTCTGTTTTAATATTTAGATCTTTAATCCATCTTGATTTTAGTATAGTGCATGGTGAGAGATATAGGTCTAGTTTTAATCTTTGGCAAGTTGAAACCCAATTTTTTCAGCACCATTTATTAAAGAGGCTATCTTTCGACAAGTGAGGCTGTTTGGCTCCTTTGTCGAAGATGAGGTGGCTGAGTGTGTCTGGAGTGGTTTATGCATCTTCTAGCCTGTTCCACCTGTCCTCAGGTCTGTTTCTGTGCCAGTACCATGCTGTTTTTTTTTACAGTAGCTTTGTAGTATAGTTTCAAGTTGGGGGTTGTGATACTCCCTGCCATGTCTTTGTTGCCTAAAGTTGCTTTGCTATTCTAGGTCTCTTCCCGTTCCACATAAATTTTTGGATTGTTTTCTCCAGGTCCGTGAAGTATGCTGCTGGAATTTCAATTGGGATTGCATTGAATCTATATAGCAGTTTTGGAAGTATGACCATTTTCACTATGTTGATTCTTCCTACCCAGGAACAAGAGATGTCTTTCCATTTTCTGATATCATCTTCATCTCTCTGTTCAGAGCGCTATAGTCTTCAGAGAAGAGGTTTTTGATTTCTTTTGTTAGATTGATTCCTAGGTATTTCAGTATTTTGGATGCTATTGTGATAGAATTGTTTGCCCTGTTTCTCTCTCAGTGAGTCTGTTGTTCATTTAGAGGAAAGCTATTGATTTTTGTGTATCCACCTTGTGCTGCGCTACTTTACTAAATTTGGTTATTAAGTCTAGAAGACTTTTGGTGGGGTTCCTGAGGTCTTCTATATAGAATATCAAGTCATCTGCAAATAATGACAATTTGACCTCTTCATTTCCTATCCTTATTTTTTTTTTTTAATTTCTTTCTCTTCTCAATTTCTGTGGCTAATGTTTCTAAAACTGTATTAAACAGGAGTGGTGATACTGGACATCCTTGTCTTGTTCCTGATTTTAGTGTGGAAGATTTCAATTTTTGACCATTTAGTATGATATGGGCTATTAGTTTTTTGCAGATGTCTTTTATCAGATTGAGGTAGAGACTGTCTATTCCAATTTTTTTAGAGTTTTTATCATCAGTGCATGGTGGACTTTGCCAAATGCTTATTCTGCATCTATTGAAATGATCATATGGTTTTTGTCCTAGGTTCTATTAATATAGTGTATAACATTTACTCATTTGCTTATATTGAACCATCCCTGCATCCTTGGGATGAATCCTGTTTGGTCAGGGTGTATGATCTTCTTGATGATCTTCTGTATTCTTTTTACCAGTATCTTATTAAGGATTTTTGCATCTATGTTCATTAGTGAGATTGCCCTGTAGGTCTCTTTTTCAGTTGGATCTTTCTCTGCTTTGGGGAGCAAAGTTATGCTTGCTTCCATGAATGAATTCAGGAGTATTGCTTCCATTTCAATTTCATTGAAGAGTTTAAACAGTAATGGCAGTAGTTCCTCTCTTAATGTCTTGTAGAATTCAGCAATGAGGCCATCAGGACCTGGGCTTTTCTTAGTTGGCAAGTTTTTAATTATGTTTAAAATTTCATTTTTGATAAGAGGTTGTTCAGAATTTTTAAGTCTTCATTCAAATTTGGTATTTCATAAGTATCTACGATTCTTTCCATCACTTTTGTGTTTTCCATCTTATTGGCATGTAGGTTCGCGAAGCACGTATTGATGATCCTCTGGATTTCTACTGGGTCCATTGTAATTTCACCCATTTCATTCCTAATTGCATGGATTTGGGCCTTTTCTTTCCTTTTTCTGATTAGGTTGGCAAAGAGTTTGTCAATTTTCTTTATTCTTTCGAAGAAACAACTCTTGGCTTCATTGATTTTTTTTGAATCATTGTCTTAGGTTCCTTTGCATTGATTTTTGCTCTGATCTTTATAATCTCCTCCCTTCCATGAGCTTTGGGTTTGCCATACTCTTGTTTTTCTAGAAGCTTGAGGTTCAGCATCAGGTTGTTTAATTGGGCTTGCTCTGCTTTCCTAATGTGAGTATTCATGCTTATGAATTTCCCTCATAAGACTGCTTTCATTGTGTCCAATAGATTCTGATATGTTGTATTGGCATTGTCATTTAATTGTAGGAACTGTTGGATTTCTTTAATTTCTTCTGTGACCCATTGGTTATTCAGAAGTGTATTGTTCAGTTTCCATGTGTTTATTAAATTCTCGTTGTTTCTTTTGCTATTAATCTCCAGTATCATTGCACTATGGTCTGAAAGTATAAAGGGGATAACTTCAGTTCCTTTGCACTTACTTGAATACGTTTTATGAGTGAGTATGTGTTCTATTTTGAAGAATGAACTGTGTACCTCTGAAAAGAATAGGTATTCTGATTTTGTGTGGTGGAACACTCTGTAAACATCTGTTAAGTTCATTTGTTGAAGAGTTTGATTGAGTTCTAGTATTTTGCTGCTTGTTTTTTGTCTAATTGATCTATCTATTTGTGACAGTGAGTTCCTCCACTACTATTGTATTATTGCTTATTTGATTTTTCATGTCCATTAGTATTTGTTTTATATAGTTGGGTGCACTAATGTTCGGTGCATATATATTTATGATTGTCATCTCTTCCTCTTGTATTGTTCCCTTTACAGGGATGTAATTTCCTTCTTTCTCTCTCTTTATCAGAGTTGGTTTCAATTCCACTTGTTCTGCAAATTGGATAGTAGTTCCTCCTGCTTTCTTTTAGGTTCCTGTTGCATGGAGCATTGTTTGCCACCCTTTCACTGTCAGACTATGAGTTTCTTTTTGAATTAAGTGTGTTTCTTGTATGCAGCATATTGTTGCATCTTGCTTCTTGACCCATTCTGCCAGTCTATTTATTTTGATTGGTAAATTGAGACCATTAACATTGATGGTTATTATTGATACTTATTGACTTATTCTTGTCATGACTTTTTCTTTTTGTTGTATTCTCCCCATTTGCAATTAATTTCTTGTCATTCCTGATGGATTCATTCTGCTGGGCTTCCTGAGGTTGTGATCCTCATTGTCTTTTCCTAGGACATTGTCTATAATTTCTTGGAGTGCTAGTTTTGTATTCATGAAGTTCCTAAGGTGCTCTTTGACATGACAGTATCTTATTTCTTCATCAATTTTGAAAGATAGTTTCACAGGGTACATCAATCTGCGTTGGAGGCTATTTTCCTTTAGGGCTTCAAATATGTCACTCTAATCTCTTCTTGCCTTGATGGTTTGTGTTGAGAAGTCTGCTGTGATTCTGAGGGGCTTTCCTTTGTATGTGATTTGTTTCTTTTCTCTAAATGCTTGTAGAATTTTGTTCTTCTGTTGGGTTTCTGGAATATTAACTATTCTATGACTATGTGTAAATTTTTTTTGATCAAGGCTATTTGAAGTCCTATATGCCTCACTTATGTCAAGTTCTTTTCCCCTGCTTGGTAAGTTTTCTGCCATCACTTCTGTGAACAGTTTTTTTTTTGTCATCTGCACTGTCTTCTGTTTCTTCATTGACTCGGATCAGTCTTATATTATTCTTATTTACATTGTCTAGCAGCTGCTGGATTGATTTCTTATGGTCCCTTCCAAGCTTAAAGCAATTTTTCTTTTTCTGGTCACTAATTATCATCTTATCTTCTGTATCTGAAATTTTGTCCTCACATTGGCTCATTCTGCTGCATAAACTTCCAATGAAGTTTTTAATATCCAGGAAATCTGTTTGCATCTGTTTTACGGATTCCATTTGTTTCCTGTGTTGGGATTCCATTGTGTTCCTCAGCTCCTCTATTTTTTTTATCTGTGTCCTGTCCAGATTTATTAATCATGTCTTGCACTATGGGCACAATCTCTGCTGTCTTGTGAGAAGTTACTTCTGATTTCATTTTTTTCCAGATCCTCTTTCTTTGTCAGTTCAAGGAGTCCATGTGGTTGAGCATCAGATTGTTCTATTTTTCCTTTCCCATTGTGGTTGCTTTAGGTGATCTGGAAGTCTGGTTTTGAGACTTGTTTATGTGTCTTCTCGTTTCAAAGGCAAGGGCAGGGGTGTGCTGCTGGTGGCTGTGCTGCACACGGTTCACCTCCTTGGAGCTCAGGTTGTGCTCTGCTCCTCTCTGGATTTTTTTTTTCTTGTAACAAAAGCCTTATGCCAATAAATCTTCAGATTCTGGTTGAGTTTTTAGAGGTTTCAGACCATAATCAGCTGATTTCAAGGCATGGATGGCTAGCAGGCATCACAGAGGAGAAACAACATGGCCAGGTTAAATCTTGAAACTGAATACAGCTTTTATCCTACTATCATTCCTTCCTCCCTAAACTCCACTAAAATGAAAGTAAGTGAATAATAAGAGACGTGTCTCATAAAGCATAGCTTGATATTGTGACATAATAAATACATTCTTGATTTTCTTTCTAGTTCTTCACACAGTATTTCTAAACTCCTTGAAATTTACTGATTGACAAAGGTAAGAGGAGGGGCTTTTGTTGTTTACACTTAACCCCTTTCTAGTGTTTATACTAATGAGATGATTCTTGGTGGATCCCTGGCAACATTAGGATGGGGGCTGCTTGACAAAGGAACCAACCATGAGACCATTGGTTTAGAGTTCTCAGCCCTGCTTGGCTTATGTCCTTCAGATTGAGATAATCACCAATCACCAAATTATTTAATCATTCCTGCCTATGGAATGGAGCTTCCACAAAATCCCTTTAATGTTAGAGATTGGAAAGCTTCTACATTGATCAATATCTTTGTGTACTGAAGCTGGGGCCCTTTTGGATCTCACCTATGTGCCTTTCATCTCATTGTTCACTTACATTCTGTGTATTAAGCCAGTTATAGTAAAAGTGCTTGCCTGAGTTTTGTGAGCCATCCTCGAAAATTGTAAAATATGATGGGGAAGTCATGGGAACCCCTGACTATGTACCCAAGTTGGACATAATGTGGGTAACCTGGGGCTACTCAGCATAAAACTGACCTGTGAAGTGAGGACAGTCTTATGGATTGAGCCCTTGATTCTTCACAGCCTGATGACACCTCTGGGTAGTTAGAATTAATTCAATTCAGTTCATTGCGGTTTACTAAGCTCATACTGGAGAATTCTCTGCTGTGGGGAAAAAAACTCCATACTTTCAGTATTAGAAGTGGGTTTAAAAATACTTCAAACAAGGGAAATAAGGAAAGGTGACTGAGTGCAGATTTCCTGAGAGTTTCTGGATAAGGATTACCTTTCTTCCAAAGGAAAAAAGTCACATTGAAGGAGAAGGCCTGTGAACGCAACAAATGAGCTTACAACATTTTCTTTGCATTGAATTTGGTCGGCTTCTCTGGCAGAGGACAGACCATGCTCCACTACATTTAATAAATCACCAAGAGAGCAGACAGAAGTGTGCTATCTCTGCAGTCAGGGAGAACGGGCCCAGCCCAGCATTCACATCAGATAAATTACTTTCTGAGGGAACAGATCATAGCATGGTAATGCTAATGAACAATGTTTCTGTCCTGACAGCAGTACCTCAACATGTTCACCTTCTGCAACCAGGGACAAAGAGTACCCTGAGAAAACATATCCCCAGACAAATGTTGCCCCAAATTTTAATTATTGAGTCAGGCGTAGTGGCACATGCCTGTAATCCCAGTACTCAAGAGGCTGAGGTAGGAAGATCACCATGAGTTCAAGGCTATCCTGAACTACATAGTAAATTCAAGGCCAGCCTGAACTACATAAAGAGATCCTATCTCAAAAAACAAAAACAAAAACAAAATAAAACAAAAGATTTAACCATTGGGTTTATCTATTCGTTAAAAGTTTTTCAGAAAATAACTTTGCCCTTCATGGGAGAAAATTGGTAGTGGGGCAAAATAGTCTTGATTATGTCTTTCATGAACGAGATTCATCAACATCAGCCTCTCCAATAACAGGGAGATTATTAGATTATATTCACAGAAGACTCTGAAAAGGTTCAGGAAAGTATGTTCAGTACATACAATTCACATTACCTTTAAGGCCACTCTGTCTTGAGACTGAAATTTTATTCACTGTTCTATTTCCAAATCACATCAAGCCAAACTGTCAATATCATCAAAGTATTAAAGGCATTTCTATATTAAAGGGGTCAACATCAAAATGCCCCATATTTGAACACAAGCACCTTCTCTTATCAAATTCTAACAGAGTGCTAAAGTCCAAAGATTAAATTTCGATAGAATAATTATCTTTTTTTGCAATGGACATGGTCCTGAGTTGTACAGCAAAAGATGCATGAATTGAAATTGCCATATTTGACATATCAGCAACATCAGTGTTTTGCTGGTGTAGGCTTGTAGCATCTCTTCCAAACTCAGATTTCAATGACATTACTTTGAAAAATACCATCAAATATGAAAATGTTTATAGATTAGAAATCACCAAATGCTACATATTGAAGTGTTTTGTTTCTTCCTGAGAATCAATTTGCTACCACACATTAAATTTATAAAACAATATCATCACTTATGTATAACTTTTTATTGTTTGAGGGTTAGACTATACAAAAAATATATATTTCAGAGCACTGTATAGATATTTAAAAGGTACTTAAAATATTGTTTATACTTACTTATTTTTGCTATAACCACAAGTTATAAAACCACAAGTTTCAAAAGGCAAGAAGTTATTCTCTTCTATAATGGAGTAGCAGACAGGGAACAATTTAAAGTTGTAGGCCAGGAAAAGTATAGCCAGCAAGCATCCTTACAGGTAGTGATGGAGAATAAAGTTAGTAACCAGGAAAGTGCCCAAGGTTAAGTTCGCTTTCCAACAGTGCTACATTTTTGCAGTCTTGCAGTTCAACTCCTCTCTGTAACTTGAATTAGTCTTTTCTTCTACAATTTAATATTTACTTCCCAAGTGTTGAAGTGCTTATCCTCAGAGTTAATGACTATGATTAAAAAAAAAAATCACAAGCTTAAACTTGGGCACTGTTGACCTCTTCAAGAGCACTAACAATGAATAATCTTATTTCAAAAAGAAAATATTTTCTAATCAAATATAAAAATGAGGAGATAAAAAAAGCTGTGTGTTTCCAGCACCCTGTAAACAAATATCTAGTGCATTGATCACAGTGTGTGTTTCACAGAATATTTAAGAATATTAAAGGTATTAAAAATGCTGAGTTAATCTAAGTTAATTATTTTACTGGGTATTATATATTAGAAAGAAGCACTAACATAATATTGGGATACAATAATTTCTATTTCAAGACTATAAATTTCACCACCTTTCTATTTTATAAGCCAGAAGTTTCTTCTACCACCACCTGGGAGAATAAGGTTTCTCAGCAACCTACTAGCTCATGCTCTAATCACACTACACAATATTATGTTGTATTTATTTTTTAAATTCACTAAAAAAACCATGTAGTCAAAAGGGATCTCCTATGGCTCTGGGCCTAGTCTGAAAACGAATGGTTGACATACCTCGATATATAGGGGCACTTATTTATGGAGTTTGGGGTCAGGGTTGGTCTATGCCAGAAGGGCTTTCATATTACACATATGATTAGAATGGATTATGGATCATATCTTCATAGGCCTTTGGTGAATATGATAGCCAGATATCCAACATAGAAGTTCCTATAAAGACAAGGAGTTGTTAATTTTATTCCCCATATTTTGATCTTTTTGACCTTCGGAAGTTCTGAAATCTACGGTGGTTGACAGAATAATAGATGATAACTTGTCTAGTGGCTATCACACTCTTGTCAAGAAAATCCTCTCTTCATGGATTTATTTTTTAAATGGAGCAAAACATTAAGTAGAAGTCCACTTGCAAAATTGATATACACATGTGCTCTCATTGAAGCAAGAGGAGAGCACTGTAGATTTACCTGCCCTTTGCTTAACTCCCTCACAGATCTTTAGCATCTCTTAGCTCCCTAACATCTCTGGGGCTTTAGGACATGTGACTCATAATCTACAGATCAAAGACATCTCATTTTAGGAATGGGTAAAAAAACTATATGAAGCGAAGAAATAAATAGGGAGTTAAAAAATATCTTTTAGATATGTTTGCCATAGTTTAATCCTTACACAGTGGCTGTATGGATCAAAACATTATGTAATACTCCATAAGTATATACAAACTTTAGATGCATCAGTTAAAAATGAATTTAAATTAAAAAGTAAAACACTTTTTCTCTTTGCTATTTTTTTTTTTTTTTTACTGCTGTGGAGTCTTATATCTGGAAGGGTAGTGCAACTTGATTGAAATCATTGACCAAGAAGTTCTCAGTATTCCCATCACCTGGGCTAAATGTAAAACAAGCTTCTTTTTTACTCTTATTCACTCTCTGACATCCCTTTTTTTAGAACATTTACTTAAAAAACTGATCATCATAAATCTTTTGATTATCCACTTTGAGACATGATTCTTTTTAAAAGATTCTTTCAGGTTTTATAGCTTTCTCAAAGACCAGGGAGCCAACCCTTTGAAATAAAACCATTGGATTGAAAATGTAGCTCAAAGGGAAAATCATTACCCTTGCTATGTGGAGGCCCTAAATTCAATCCTCAGCAACAAGGGGAGGGAGGAGATTAGGAAGGAAGAAGAAACCACCTAAACCAGATGAAGAGATGCATGTCGGTAACTCCAGGGTTCGGAGAGGTTGAGGCAGGAGGAGCTGAAGTTGAAGCCCAGCCTGTGCAACTTCATGAATTAGCCAGACCTGTGTCAAAATAAAAAAAGGACTGAGGATGTCTAACTGTGTAAGGGCTCTGTTTTCAATCCCAAGTACCCAAATCAACAACAAAATGAAACAAAAATAAGAAGGAAGAAAAGGGAAGACTGCACCACTACTTAACAAGGAGCTTCTATGGGACACTTGGAGCTTAACTTCAGAGAGTATTTTGCTCTTAGTAGTAAAACTACCACTTGTCAAAAAGACTGGAGAAACTTCACTTTCTCTTTATGTGAAGCCAATTAGGAAACATACTGGCCTAAAATTCTCTCCTCACTCCAGCTATTATAAACTCTTCCATCCATTTTTGTTTAACTTACTTGAGGGCTATTTTAATTAGGTTGTGAGCACTTATGAAAAAGATTAGTAAAACTGAGTTTAAATGAAATTTGTGCTTCTGTCTCCATGTGTTTCTACCTTCTATCCCAAATACCATCATCCTTACTTACTGATGCAAATTTCAACTTTGATTCTAACACTTAATTTGAAATTTTTATAGCTTTATAAAATTAACCTTTACTATGGGACATTGTAATAATATTTCAGTTATTTTGACAAATGAGGTAATACATGAAACAGTCAAGTAGAGTACTATATAAAATATTAGCAATACAATAATACTATGAGTATTATAGTAGTATTTATTATGGTTGTTGATGTTATTGCTGTTTTTGCAACTATTAACTGTCAGTGAGGAAACTCATTTAGCATTTTGTTCTGTCTTGAAATGACCATAGAGTCTAGCTGGTTATATTAATGCTGTTTTCAAAATTCTATCTCTTTGCTTTGTAATGTTAACATCTGAGCCTTACTGTGCAATTAAGAAAATTCCGAACACTTTAGGGACATTTAACTGTCTTGTGAACTAATCTAGTCACCTTTCATGTT
Organism: Heterocephalus glaber; assembly: GCF_000247695.1. The sequence goes on from NW_004624792.1 coordinate 13,750,169, forward strand.
AGACTTTGCCCACACATGGCTCTCTCACTGGCAATTAGCACTTCCTCCATTTGGACTAAGCCTGCCAGCTTATTAACACCTCTTCCAAGGAGACCTAGGGTAGAGAAAGTAGATCCAAGAACCCTGGTTTGCCAGCATTGCTGCTGAAGCATTGAAATCGCATGATTCTGAGGAATGGGGATGTTGGAGATCTGTCTTTTTAAACATGATCTGGCTTTTGGGGCTGATGTTTCCTATTCTAGTGGTTCCTTCACTTTGTATCACAGAGAAATGAGTATGTGGGGAAGGAGTTGAGGAAAAAGGGTTGAATTCTTTGACACATACTCACTTAAAATTCAGTCCATTTCTAAAACCAAATGCTTTAGGAATTGCATAGTTCTTTTCTAAAGTGAATCAAGCACCAAAATTAAAATAAATATGCTTATTTGATGAGTTCGTTTCAATTCAGCCTGATGAAACATACATAAAAAGCTCTTTTTTTCACTTTGTCACAGTTCATACTTTTTACTTTCTAGTTGAAAAAACATAGGAATATGTAAATAGACTTTATAAGGTTAGGTTAAAACTGTATTTTAACTGTAACATTTAATACTTATTAAAATTTTAAAAACAGTAGCTTAAAATCCATTTACACTTTGCTGTTTTATTGTCTCAATGTCTAGTAGCAAACACCACTAACCAGGACCTGTTGAGAGTATGCAAATGAAGTTGTGAATATTTGTGGGGAAGACAAATATCCTAAAAATCCCTGTGCTCCTCTCTCCATCTCATCTTTGTTTTAACTACATGTTTGAGTCTTATTGAAAAAGACAGTGTGTCAGAGATTAGGACTGAAGAGTAAGTAACCCATTTCAGCATCGCTATTTTTCCTCGTACAGAAACATAAAAAATACATCAAAGAACTGTTTTTTGGTCACTGCTTTGCCTTTTGATTTTTTCTAGTCAAAGACTAATATATTAAAGTACATTTCACTTGGTTGTCCTGGTAAGATAAAAAAAAAAAAAATCACATGATATAGCACGGAAAAACAGTGTTGAAAAACAATTCTTTTTCTTACATCTTGAACACAGTTCAAAAAAGCAGCTGATCCTTCAGTCAGCCAGATGGGTTCTCAGATGATATTTCAGTGATGAAATTTATATTCTCAAGGGAGGATGCATAGCAAAGTAGAAGTGGCTTCCCGTCTCTTCTGGGATTTCTTAACACTTATACTCCAGAGCCAAAGATGACTTCATAAAGGGTTTTAGGCCTAGTCTTTTTCAAAATAATCTTATTGTTCTTATGTAGTTTTAAGGAAACACTGTGGTGACTAAATTCCAGTTCTTTATTAGTATGGGAATAACACAGTGGGGAAAAGTGAGGTATAGTGGACCAAAGAATCTTTTACTTCAAAATAAAACAAAATATTCTTATTGTAGCTCCTTGTATAAAAGCCTCATTGGCTTCTGTGAAGTTTTTAGTGGAGCTTTGTGAGATGAAAGAACTCATTGTAAATTGAAGTTATGCTACTACTCAGGATTGGAGGGGTATAATTAAACCTTATTCAATCACTAGAGCCCAAGTTCTAGTGGAACATGAAAATGAATTTTTTTATGGAGAAAAAATAATAACTGGCTAAAATTTGTGAAGTGTTAAATGTATTTTAATGAGTTGTTACAAGTTACCAAAATCAGAAAAACAAGAAACCATACTTTTCTCTGCTGATTTAACTATTACCTTATGTTTTTTAAGGACACAAATATATATTTTGAAAATGATTATAAATTATATTAATGTGTTATATATAATGGTGCCACAACTATCCTTTTTATAAGTTTTTTATCACATGTATAACTATAAATGACAATGTACAGGATTCCATTTACAAGGTTCATGACATAATCCCTGTATTGCTGAAAGCATTTTAAAATCAAGCCAGCAAGTACCTTTATTTGGTATCATATCTCCACAATTTGAATTTTTCTAATTTATTCATAAATCTATGCTTATATGAAAATTTCTGAAGAGAAAGGGTGAATCGAATAAAAAAAACAGTTTTATTAAAAAGTCAGTACTCCTCTTCCTAAATGCACACTAATAGAGATGTCTCCATTCTGTGATAGTTGTAATATTTTCTTATTTCTTTACTTCATCTGTCTGTGCAATGCTTTGAGTGAGAAGACTTTATGAGTGACCATATCCTGCTGTATATTCTGTATACTCTGATATATTTGCTTTTAAAATTCAATCAACATTTGTTTGATGTTTATTGCTCACAACACTATACATTAAATATTGGATATAACTAAAGTACAAAATTTCTTTTTGCTTTACTTGATGTTGTCATTTCTTCCTTGGCCAAACCTGCCAGGTATGAGCCTTGAAAAATCCCTTTTATGAGCCACATTTTCAAATCATTATGCATCTTAATCTCTATCAGATTCTAGCCCCATTGGAGACATGGTGGAGCATGGTGCTATTGAGCAGTGCTGGACTTCTCCAGAGGCTACACGTAATGAGAAGTCCTGAGGTCACAGCAACCATGTTCTGAAAAGGTAGAAACTCTTTCAGTTCTAGGAGAGGGTGGTCTTTTCAAGACAGATTTGTAAATATTTTAAATGTATTAGTATTTTAATCATACACATTTATGGGGTACAGTATGATAATTCAATACACAGGTACAGTACGTAAAGATCAAATGATGGCAGTCAATGTTGCTTTCTCTTTATACATTAACTTTTTTGATTACCACACAGTGTACAGTTTGTGGAGTACCATGTGATATTTTAATATATGTATATAATACATAGTGTTCAATCAGGGTAATTAATGTTTCTATTTACTTACTATTACTTTGTGTTTGGAGCCTACAAGCTCCTCTTTTAGGTCTTCATAAAATATACAACAGTTTATTATAAATGATAGTCACCTTAGTGCTCTATAAAACACTACAGCTCATTATTTTTACCTAAGTATGTTAGGGTACCTAGTTTTCAACCTCCTACTGTCTCCCCTCTCATCTACCCTTCTCAATCTCTAGTAATTACCATTTTATATTCCAATCAATGTTTTAAATCATCCACATGTGAATATGTTGCATCTTTCTGTGTTTGAGTTATTTCACTTAACATAATGTCATCTGGTTTATCCATTTTGCTACAAACGTTAGATTATCATTCTATTTTTATGATACCTTGGTTCACAAACTTAATTATTTCTAAAATTCTGATTGTAAACCAAATTGGTCATGAACACAATTAAATTTCCCCATAAGGTCAACATTAAACCCAACCATTGAATTTGATTCAGTTTTCGATCCATTATATACATAATTCTATCAATGTTGATGGGCATCTAGATTGAGTCCATATCTTAGCTATTGTAAATAGGGCAGCCCAAAAATGATTATACACCATCTCTTTTTGATATGCTGATATCATTTCCTTTGGGATTTCTGCATCTATTGGTGGATTTATTTTTAGTTTCTTGAGGAATCTTCATTTTGTTATCAATAGTAGCTGTTCTAATTTATATTCCCTCAAACAACATTTAAGTATACCCTTTGCTGCAAATTCTGACCAGCATTTATTTTTTGTCTTTTCACAATAGTTAATCTAATGGTAGCATGTTGTTATACAAGGAAGGCTGGCCCCACCAAAATTCTCACTGCTTCCTTGGTCAAGTTTTTTTTTTAATGATTTATTTTTTTTCATAAATTTTATTGGTACTTTGTACATATACAATATAATAACATTCATTATTGGAAATTTGCACCTTTACATAATCTCTCTTAGATCCTTGGTCAAGTTTTGATTGCCTGATCCGCTCTGGCCATTGCTATTCACGCTTAAAGTGATGTACTCAAAGGCCAACCCTTGCCAAGCCTGTGCTATGACATTTAGACTTTCAGTCTCTAAAACTGTGAGGTAAATTACCTGCCTTGTGTTCAAGTATTTTTTTACAGTGGTCAAAAGCTGACTAATAGTGCTTTATTTTCTATTCACTCCTACCATCTCTTACCTCACATCTTCAAAACATCTTCCTTCCTCACCTTTAGATCCTTCATGTGTTTACTATGTCCACTCACAAATGTTCTGCATTAATGCCACAGTTGCTTACATTAAAGTGCTCCTCTCTAGCTCAGCCTTCCGTTCATTCATCACAGTCCTTTCCTCTGTACTAAAGGTCAGTGCTCCAGAGATTTCATTTATCTCCACTGGATTATCAAAACTTCCTTCTTTATATGATCATTGTCATGAATACAAGTCAGTTCAGCAAATTCTGTCCCTAAAACGACAACAAAAACCCTTTCTTGATCCAATTCCTCTCTAGCTATTTCCCTGCTCTCTTTTGCAGCAAAGATTCTTTACAAAGTTATTTATGTTTGTTTCTCCAATTCTTCTCCTCCTTTTCTCCACATATCTATGTTATGACTCAATTCCTCGGGTAACCAGGATGTTACTGAGAGTAAAAAAAAAAAAAACATGAATCATGATTGAAGATTAGTTAAACCCTGGAAGTTTTAGGCAAACCAGAAACACTGATATTCTTTTTAAAACCCACTTCAGTTGAGCTTTATTCCCATTATTTCTCCAAACTGCCTTGTGCAAGTCAGTATAAATCTCTACATTGCTAAATAGCATGAGTCAGCTTCATCTTACTTTGGCCAATCAGCAGTGTTTCTATGTTGCATCGCACTTTCCTCGTGGAAACATTATGTTTACTAAGCTTACAGGACACCATATTCATGTAGTATTCCTCTTCTTTGATTTTTCACTGGTTTTCCAACTCCCTGGCTGATCTCCATTTCATCTCCATGACCATTATATCCTTGGAGTGCATAAGGGCTCAGGTCTTGAACTTTTTGTCAGAAATTTATATTCATTCTTGTGGTGATTTCTTTCTATAAAATGATTGATCTCTATAGTTTTTTTCTTTTTAGAAAAGGATTTCACATTTCCCAATATGCCTTCTAACCAAGAATTCTTTAGAAACAATCTCCTTTCTTTTTATTTTTATATAAACTCTTTTGTACCCATCACATAGCATATGTGACAACATCCTCTGAATTTGAATCATTTTATATGTACCTGTCTCTACATTCCACACTATATATTATTTAATTTAAATGTGGAAGAAAAAGGAGAGAGAGAGAGAGGGAGAGAGAGAGAGAGAGAGAGAGAGAGAGAGAGAGAGAGAGAGAGAGAGAGATAGCTTCCTTTCTGTTTCTTTTTCTATAAAATGTTTTAACATGTAATTGAATTGGTGCCTTTATTT
>NW_004624792.1:13755525-13823312 GCF_000247695.1 Heterocephalus glaber
TTTTTATTTATTTATTTTTTGGTACTGGGGATCGAACTAGGGTCCTTGCACTTGCGCAGCAGGCAGCAAAACCACTGAGCTAAATCCCTGGCCCTATGCTTTTATTTTAAATAAAAAGTTTATTTAGTGTCTCAGGATTTTAGTGTAGGTTTTCATATAAAATTCTTGCTCCTGTATCATGTACAAATACTAACATTTGAAATAAGTCAAATAAAAGACAAACTGTTTCAAAATATTTTCTACTTTTCCCAAGTTTTTACTAATATCAATTCAAAATATTTCCTCTAACTCTCAAAGGTACTGAACTGCAGGTTAAAGTGCATAAAGCTAGAATATCTTTAGGTTTCTGTGTCAGGGGACATGTTTTCCATAATCTAAAAAGTATAGTATTTTCAATCCTAGTAACATATGAATGTGCTTGGTTTGTTTAGAACATATTTATGTACTTGGGTCAAATGCATTATTGAAAATATTTGCTCACTGATGTTATCTCAAATAGATATAAACATAAGATTTAATTTACCTTAAAATAGAAATTTTATTTGTACTTAATAGCATTGCAGTATTTCTCAGAGAACTGTGTGCCATGTCAGGAGCAAATGCTTTAGGGCATCCAATCAATCATGAGATATAGTCAAATTCTCAAAGTGACAGTGCCAGTCATGACAGTAGTCTGTCTACTATATTTCAATACATACTTGTAGAAGCCTTTCCCATGTGCTTTTAGGCCACCACAGGCCTTTCTGGGAACATTGCTTGTTTTAGTCTTTCTGAGATAGCATACAAAAATATCACAGATTAGATGGCTTAAACAACAGACATTTATTTCTCAGTTCTGGAAGGCAGAAGTCCAAGCTTAGGGTTTCAGCATGGTTGACTTCTTGGTGAAGACTCATTCTCTGACTTGTAGACAGTCACTGACCTTCTGTATCTTCACACAGCAGAAAACTCAGACAGTTTTTCTGCTTCTGATAAGAACTAAGTGCCACTATGGGGCATTAGTCTCATGATCTCATCTAAACCCAGTTACCTTCCAAGAATCCCACCTACTAATATTATTACATTCAGGGTCAGAGCTTTAAACACGAATTTGGGGGAACACAAACATTTAATTTATAGCATTAACTATTGCCTTTTTAATTCAAACTTTCTTTACATTCCATAAAACTTGAGTGAAAATTATCCCTTGCAATATATTAAATTAACCGGCAACTTAAGAAATAGGGTGAATCAGCATAAAAGTCAGCATTCAATGTTCTAAATTTGATTTTAACATTTTCTCTCTGCTATCTAAGCAAGTCATTTACACTCTTGACCTCAGCTCTGCTTTCTTATACATAGAATAATGAAGCTGAGTTGGATGAGCCTATGGCTTCTTTCCAGCTCTACAATACCAAGATTTTCTGATAAACATCAGCTTCCTTCATTAATTGAAAGAATACACCATGATTAGTTCATAATTAAAAACTGGATCATCTTGTAATTTATTGTTTTGCTCTTGCAAAGCTTTATGCAAAAATAAATAAATAAAAAACTAACAAATTTTCAGTTACTTTGCAGTACAAAGTTAGCAAACTCCAAACTTTCATCAATTTCCCTCATCAACTTTCTTCTTATGTACTACCTCATTTCATTCTGAATATTTAATGAAAATCAAATTCCAGCAAATTAACCATCCTCTTTAATTCATGGCTCCCTTTGTGGCTTCTAATTTGTGAAGCCACATTAGAATCTGTTCTTGGCCTATGTCTAGTTTCTATATTCAACTTAACATCAATGTGGGCTGCAAAAGCATGCCAGGCTTTCCATCTGTAACCATGACACAAGTCTTTCCCATTGAAAATGAAGTTTACTTGGACACCCTCAGCTAGGAGCACAGTATAAATATTCTCAGGGTCTGGCTTGGCTTGTGGATTGCAGCCCGAATCACACACTTTGGCATGGCATGATTGGGTGTTATTTTCTGAACACCTTGAATTACACAGCACCACAAGAACAACACATTTTTTCAGAAAACTCAGTATGAGCTGAGATCTGCTTTCCATTACTACAATCTATGGAATGTGTTTTAACTGGCTACCAAACCAACCTTGATTCTAACTGACCATAGAATTAACTGGTGAGCTTCGGTAAACTTGCAGAGAAATGCACAAAATGCTTTCTTTTTTTAACATTTTATATTCCCAAGTGAATAATTTTTTTATTATAAGGCATAAAATATGTGAAAATTAGTAGTAGCATATAATGCATGTAAATGATTCTGACTAAAGAGATTTACATATTTAGCATAAAAACAATCATATCTGAATCCTCAAATCAACTGTGTCTATAGCTGGGAAAGTTGACTGCAATCGTTTTGGTATTTAAAAAAGTCCTTAGGCTAGAGCAGCTATAACATGAACAGGTCTTGGGCTTATTTTTATCTCAATGACAAAATAAATGTGGAATAGTAACCTTTGAAAGAGCACAAAGTAGAATGTGACAGGATCACAGACAACCATTTATAAGCCTCTCTTCATTCAGTAGCGTAGTGTCCTCTCCCCTCATGTAGTAGCCAGATGTGAGCATTAGTCGTGTATGTATTGTTATGTGAGATTTGTGAGTTGTAATGTGCTTAGTAGAAAAGGGATTTCTTTTAACACTCCTCTCTCTAAAAGTCATTGATAATTAATTATGCTTTAGTGTCCTTCAGGGAAAATTCAAAGAACATTTTCTAAGACTTACTCAAAACACCATGAAATTCAGCTCATGGCAATCTCAAAATAGTTTGGGTATGAGCTTCTTTTTATTTTGATATGGTTTTCCACTAAAATTCATATGAGAAAAAAGACATAAAATTGTGGTTTTTCTGAATGGAAATACCACAGGGAATGATCTTAGTCATGGAAGAAACTATTCTAAAAGTCTGGAAAACTCATAAAAATCATTTTTCTTATTCCTTTTCACTAAGGAAAGGAAGGGTATCCAAATTTTCAAAAGCATCCAATGACAAAAAGTCTTTTATATTCTTGGTGAATTTGAAAATTATTCTTTCCTTTCATAAAATATTTCTGTGAAAGTAGCTAAATCATATACCTTGGAGGTATAAAATATCAAGAGAGTTTTTAAACTCTCTGGTGAATTTCTCAGTCTAAACTTGGCTCATATAACCTTTAATGTTCTAAACAATTCTTTATGAGTAATAATTTCCAAGAGATGTGCATCTATTTCTTAGTAATTACTTACTTTATTCATTTTGAAACACTTCAGGGGCCTGAGAGAAGAATGAGAAGTACAGGGAGAGGAGCAAGAAGAAGAGGAGATGGGGAGGAAGAAAGAGAAAGAGAGAGATCACGCAAAGGAAAATTAACCCCTTCATGTACATGCAAAAAATGAATCTTTTATCATTCCAACAATAGCTAAAAGTTTCACAGCAATTATGCACAACACTTAACACAAAGAGACTAGGTACTTCTGGCCTCTTGATGGGATGCATTAGGATTCAGTTACCCTGAAAAGAGTGGTTTCAGCATGCCTTTCAGCATACACTTTTCTGGTGTTTGCCTGGGAAAAATTATTATAGAGTTATGGTTGTTAGATATGACCTTTATCTCCTTAATTTCCAAATCCTTTACAGCCTACTTGCCATCCAAGGTACAGTTGTTCAAGTGAGTGAAATATTCACACCTAGCTGTATCCAGGGTATGCTAGACAGCAATAAAAGCCCTGACAGTTCATAGAATTAAAACACAGTGATTTAGGACAAAGTATTTTTCTAGTATCTAGAATCAAGAACAGTATAAATGGCCTATCATCTTGTTCAAAAAGGCAAGGAGGAAGGGTTTGAATCGTCACTTGGAATATATAGTAGATACTTTGTTTAATAATTACCAATGTCCCACTCTTAGAGCCATCACATTTAATTTAACCTCATTGTTCTAATAGTTAACAGAGTAAATAAAGCTTTTCCAAAAGGATTCATATATTTCATGTCATGTGTTCAAATAGCATCTTGTCTTGACAGTGCACAAAAATAATATATCGCTACTCTTACTGATAAAGTAGAAATGGATACTAAAGAATAGATATAATTATGTTTGGATATGAAAATATACAAATGGAAAATTTTCATATTCCAACATCTTATGGAGCATTTATTCTTCTAGCAGCAAATATAGTCTCATTACCAAGAGTTCAAGGATAGCATATATAGATACAGTGTAAATAGGTGAAAAATAGATGAAAGAGGGAGAGAAGGGATGGAGAAGGGAGTGAAGTGTGTTAGGAAGAAGAAACACCACAAAAGGGAGTGGCCTGAATGCATATTAACTTGGCATCTCATTTCAACTAGTGTCTCCCATCATTGCTATTTATTGTATTTACAGTCCAGCTGTGAGTATATGTGTACTTTTAATCTACTGTTGTGTGTGCATTTGTTTTCCACTACTTACAGTTGACAGTTAAAAAAAAAAACAACTTTTAGATAAATCAGTGGCTGAAGTTAAGGGGAAATGAAATCATACATTGCTAAAGTAGTGACCCCAGAAGAGACAAGCAGGAGTAGGATGAAAGTAATGCACTTTGTAGTTTCTGATTCTGGGAGCGGTCACAAAACTATTTTACTCTATAGGGGTTTTATGATACATTGGCATCTAACTACCACATCATTTAATTAATACTTAAGAAAGCTGCTCTTTCTCTGTGAAAACAGTGGATCTCCAAAAGGCATTAAAATAGATTTTTTTGCATTACCATAACAAAGCCTTTGTTAAGTGAACAAAAGAATCCAACATTTACACCATTATATTTTGCCACTCAGTCTTATTTAATATAGACATCAAAATATAGATTCTCTTTTAATTATTATTGTTTGCCATTGTGAAGTAAATATTTGCTTCTGTTAAATTGGGATGTACATTTCCTGTTGATTGGATGGAGAGAATATTCTGCCTACAATCTTCAAGTGGCTTTATTGTTATATTTCTGGAAGCAAAGAGAGCATCTTCATTCCTTTTAGCTATCATGAGAAACTTGGAAGACTAGTAAGAAAAACTGTAAGTCAGAAATGAATATTTTGTAGGTTTAATAGTAAATGTAAGAATAATGCAAAATGAAATAGTTTTGCTGATTTTTCTTCTTTGAAAATCATTGAACTCAAAATGTTCTGACACTAAGACCTTTCCATCTAATTTTAGCTTTAGCTTTTAATATCATTATCTTACATTGTTTTCAATTTAATAAATTTATATCACTGCACAAATATTTTGGATCGATGTGTAACCTTGCATTTTAAGAATTCCAGACAGAGTGGAGAAGGAAAAATGCCTCTGAGCTACAAACGCTTTGCTTTTGTTGGCTGTAGCACAGTTTGCAGACAATCCACAAGACTCAGAGATTTGCACTGTTAAAACACACACACCAAAGTTCCTCTCTGTCTTTCTCTCTTCCTCTCATTCTGTCAGTATCTTCGCATCTTTTTTCTGTCCCTGCCATACTCATAGTTGTGTACATTAAAAAACACATCATAGTGTGTAAATACAGACCATAGCTGCATGAGACCAGGATTTGAAAGACTCAAGATGACTATTAGAATAATAAATAAGAAAGCTACACTTCTAAGATTGTTGTTTTTATTCCCTGAAGCTTTTTCTCCATTTTTTTAAATTTTTTATGGAGAGTCCTACATTTCTTATGCAGTTTCTGACACCTTTGGAAATGGTTCCTCAGTTTTTATGCATGAATGTTGGCTTATGGGTTTTTTGTTTGTTTGTTTGTTTTTGCGTAATGTTTAAAACAGTTGCTAAAACGGAGTTTCCATAACATATTACTTGTAGTTAAATTTTTATTCTTTGTTTCCGGACAATCTAATTCTTTCTCTGAGTTGTTATTACTGCATTTAATTATTACCATATCATTTATTATGTCTATTTCAGGCCTAGACTTTACCAGCTTATGCCAAACCATCTATACTTAATTCGGCTACAGGAAATCTAATTTTTTTAACCATGCAAAATTCAAATTTAGTTCCTCTCCAGCAATTGTTAATCAGAACTGAGGTTACAGAAAAATCCTCTTTCACAGACTATTTGGGTTCTGATGAAATTTACTTTTGGACTTTCAAAATCTCCACTGAATCCAATTAAAAACTTTTTCTCTCATTGTTCTCATAATGCTTAATATAGCATTAAGGTATAGACAAGTGTTCATAGAAGCTAAATAGGAAACTACATCCAGTTTACTGATTGAGAATGGGGTAATTTCTCTGTGTGTCAAAAGCAGTTGACTATATCCTTTTCTATTTCCGTCTTTGTATTTTGTATTCTGTGTAATGTTGTATTTCTATTTATAGTTTAAAAATTTTATTTCTCACACAGCATTTTGAAAAATACCCTGCTCCTACTTTAAATCTTTTGAAATATTCTAAATATTTTCCTTAATTTTATGTTATACTGTCTCTTTTTGTATAGCTTCAGTTTAATCACTGGTATTATGACTTACAATAAAAGAACTTGATTATAAGCTTTAAATTCAGGATGCTACTTTATTTTCCCCTCTTCATGTGAAAAACAAAACGAATGTCTGGAAAACATTGGAAATATCCAAGGCAAAAGAAGCCCCAGTTCTGTAGGATTGAAGAGATGCCATTATAAAACCATGGTCAGCCAAAAATGGCCTTTTCTGTCTTGTTATGCAAAGTGCTGCTTAGCTCTGCTTTCACTTGCTCTGGGAAATTATACACTCTCTAAATAAGAGCTGTCAGCATCGTCTAGACTTACAAACTGTCTGACTCTAATATGTCACCGTGTGTGTGTGTATCTGTGTGTGTAATATTTAACTTTATTTCACTCACATTAATTTCTCATTTGTTATTAAATATTATACAATAAATAATAAACATTGTATAACAAATATCATAAAATACTTTATACAATAAAGTTAAAATCTCTTAAAAAGCCAACACAAACCACATAAAATATAAAAATACAAAGGTTTGGGGTTATTTCAAAGACTATGCAGTTAGTCTTAGAGAATTAACTAATGTCATTTGAGACATTGTCTAAATTCATTTTAAACACAAATCTCTCACATAATATTATATTCCTTAAAGTATCAAAATAAAATTCATATTTGACATAGCTTTACAATCAAGGGAAAAAAGTAAAGGGTCAAAGATTGTATTTTCTTCAATTATAAAGACAATTGTTATAGATTTTGTACTAATATATTTAAAATTTTCAGACTGTAAAATGCATTTATTTGTAAATACTTCCAATTAAATATAGGAAAACTTATCAAAGTCAGATTAAATTTTAAAAATTCTTTAGAGTACTTGATTCTAAAGCAGTAGTATTTAATTGTGGAAAGATGAAATTCTTTCCCTCACAAAAATATAAATTAAATACTAATAATACAAAAGATAATATATGAAAGCAGAGTTTCTCTAAGACTAGCATTTCTTTCAGTAAATATGTATACTTATCTGAAACTTTAATATGGAGCCTTGAAATCCTAGTGCTGGATAGAATACCAATAGAAAATGAATGTTCTAAGCCACTCTTTCTTACTTGATAAAAGAACACTTTTTTTTTAAGTTATCATTAAGAGTATTAAAATACAAAATAATTTTCAGGAGTATGTGTGCAGAGAACTGTACCAAATCCATAGCTTTTTTCTGTTGTTTTTCATATGGTGAGTCATATACATGCTATCACTAGCTCTTCTGAGATTTAAGGAATCAATTAGAAAAGAATAGTTCTTTACATGAACACATTCCAAAGCAATTAATAATATGTGTCCTTGTATACATCTTATAATTGATAGTTTTAAAGTCTGTCCTTATTTCTAGATGGTATTTCGCATGCCTTTTATTAAATTATTTACTAGGCACCTAATGATTTACTGGATACCAGGTCTGATTTTAAAAAAGTAATAAGTTTTTAAATATCTAAACATTATCACAGTAAAATATGCATTTGCCACTAATCTCCCTCAATATATTCCCCCTGCTTTGAACATATTTATTTTATCATTCTTGTCACTTTCTGAAGCAGTTCTGGAAGTCTTTTGGTCTTTATTTCTGCTGTCATGGCTACCTCGATATCCTAAATTTATTCCAGTATTTACTGTTCATAGTTATTTAGATTTTTGTGGACCAGCTAGAAGTCACAAGGTGTTACATCTGGTGACTAAGATGAATGAGGATGCAGGATCATGTTTTTATAAGCCTGACTTTCTGTTGGATGCCAGCCAGTAATATTATGTACCGTATTTGATCATAACTCACGAAGATACTCACAAAGGACAGCTTCCAGAGCTGCTTCCGAAAGTGTCAGGAACAATGGGAAAAGTGTGTTTGAAACAAAAGGATCTTAAAAAATTTAAAGACACACTATATATTTTGATCACCACTTGTATGCCAGAAAAAAACTAAGCATTCCTTTAAGCTAACTCTATTATCCCTAGAAATAAATAAAATAAGCAAGAAAGTCCAAGAGAAAACAATAAGTATAGGTTAAAAAAATTCTAGAAGGGAAAAATACAAGATTTTAGTATAATGAAACCAATACTAGATCTCCTCAAAGGACAGAGAAAATAAAAAAGCTGTAGGAGTCATATAGATAATCACAAATAGGTTAAATGAAAATTTGAAGATAATAATAATATTTACCTCTGGCTAATGGTGATTTTAATTGATCTCATAATAGTATGCTGTAGAATAAATATTTTGAAATAAATTTACAAAAATAAATAAAATGTCAGTATAAGAATTAGTGCAAATATAAGAAAAAAAATCTTACGAATTTAGAGTTCAGCCATATTTAGTTTTGGATAAAATACATGGAATTGGTACATGGAATTAATGCTAAGATGTTTGTGGAGATTCTTGAGAATAGGGAATAGGGTCCAGAATTAACATCTTTAAATTAAAAACACACAAAGAGATTAGATAATGCATCTATTATAAATGGACTTGATGTGTCAAATTGGGAAGTCCTTCACAATCCTTATCCCATCCTATGCAAAAACCATTGTAAATAAAATTCATAATGAACTGCAACAACCAAAAATATCACTTGGCATCCAAGGAGCCCACTTTTTAAATAACTACTGACAGACATCTAAAGAAACTCATAAAAAAGGAAAGATAATATGCTGTGATGAATAATATTTTAAAATTAGAAATTCATGTCCACCTCAGTTTTGCATTAAACTTGACCCTTTGATGTGTTGTGTTAAATAATAAATACATACAGACATTTACAGATTTCACTGAAGTAGAAGTTCAATTTTGTATTTTTAATATTTTAAGATATTAATGAATCAACAAATCATTAAATTGGATAATATTTCAGATCAGAATTTCCTTGGAACTTTTTTTTCAAAAAATGTAGGCACTCTAACAATAACTTCTAGACATCAACATAGGCTAAAGGGTAATTCTTTCAGGAGCATATAAAATCAATTGGCTTTGTTTATGACAGCCTTCCTATAATAGTAAAATTTCCAGAAGGTTCTTCAAGCAGCACTAGCACAGACACTTTTTTTAAATGATGAGTTTTAAATGGCATTGATTCAAATATTCTAAAATCCGTGTGATGGTACTAAGTACCTTATCTGTCTGTGTAACTCAATTCAATACTGATGTTAGTTTAAAATATAATTTGTTTTAATATCTCATGATGGAGTATACAGACAATTTACATGTGTAATGACTTAGCATAGTGTTAAGTTTTTATTATGACCTTGTAAATGCAGGAGTTACTGACCCTTTTTGTAAAATATGAAAAAGACTGTCAGGAGAAAAAACTACCTTATCATAATAGCTCCAGAGATATTTGGAAACATTTCCACATCTTCCTAACTCTTTAGCTATTATCCTATAAAAAATATCATCACCTTTTGCTTTTCTGCAATATTTTAAATTTTTTATTATTCTGAAATGCCAAATTAAACTTGCTATTCCAGGAATAGTAAAATCTATTCAGAATATACTTGTCATAAGCTTATTACTCATCTGTCACTGACACTGTAATTTACCAATGTATGTAGGCTATATATTCTTTTGAATATACAATGCATTCTAGTTTTCTAAATCTTAGATAAGTTTAATGGTAACTACTATTAAAAGCTTTCTCTATGCAGGCTAGGGAAGTTGACTCTCAAATTAGTTATATGCTTATTGCCTATATTTTGAAGCACTTTGCCCTTTGTCTCATTGTTTCATTTATTTTGCGAACATGTATTTATTGATTACCTTCACCATTTAAGGTAGTATAATAGGAGTCAGGGTCTCACTATCGGGTAAGAAAACCGTCCTTGCTCTTGTAGCCATACATGTAAATGGGTAAGCACAGCTTAGCAACGGTGTCGTTCAACAAAGTGTACCAGTCAATACTACTGCCATAAAAAAAAAATAGAGGATGGCTGTAATGACCTCTGGCAGGGAGAATTCAGGAAATTCTCAAGATTTGTGATGTTTGGTACATGTTTTAAAAGCAGATTAGGAATTAACTAGAAGAGAATGGGAGAAAATGCATTCTAGCTAAAGGAATTCCAAACAGTGCCCTACAGACGTTAGGGACACAGTAATCTTGATGATGACAAATGAGGCTGTTGTGACTTGTGTTCCAAAAACTAATAAAGATGGCATTGGCCACATTACTTTTAGTTTCTTAGCCTAGGCAAGGGCAAAGGGAAAAACAGTTCTAAGAACAGTGGGAGACCATTGAATGCATTGAATTAGAGAAGTGCAAAAGATCATATTTGGGTTCACAAAAACAATTAGTGTTCATTAAAATTGTTTAGCTGACTATGGTTAAGAAAAGGCCCCCAGGCTTACCAATAAATTTCTTTATTCCAATAAAACTGCCCTAAATTTAACTATGAAAGAAAATATCCAGTAGTATTTCCTCTACTGTACTTAAGCTTTTCCAAACTTATATTAAAGTATGTAACTGAAAGTCCTTCTTGTTTATCTATAGTCCTATCTTTGGTCTAAAATAAAAATGAAATGACATTTGTTTTCCTAAAGGTATTGGATGGAAAAAGAAAACAGTTAGTAGAGTGGTTGTCCTGGAGTAGATTCCTTGACCCTTACAGGCTAGATTCTTTATAAAATTGTGCACATTATTTCCACACATGCTTGTTTTTTCCATGGTAGAAAAATATAAATATATTTAGATTTTCAGTGAATTTGTGAGCCTAATCTGCTGTTCATAATATTTAATTTTCCTGTACTTTGACCTTTCAAAAAATTCAGGATCTGTCTGGTTAGAATGAATTTGATATCTGTGGTTTCACTGAAGCTAGTGAAAAATTTCCGCCACTTTTATTTGTTTGTTCATTGGTTTCAGACATTAATTCTCTTTCCTTCAACTATGAAAATTCTAGAATTAGAGATCTGACAAGGCTAAGGAGAAAAAATATATGGTTGAATTAGGGTCTGTGAGATAGATAATAATGTGCCAAAACAGAGGAAGGAGAATCGGAAGTAAAATTATAGTCTAAACACACACACACACATACACACACACACACACACACACAAAGAAACATCTAATCTGTATTAGTCAGCTTCATCTTACTGTAACAAATACCTAAAGCAATTAATTATTGAATGGAAAGGTTTATTTTGGCACGTTTCTAGAAAATCCAGTCTCAGATTGGTTGATTCCATTTTTTGAGCTTCTGTTAGGATATACTTTAGCAGCTGTACCTCAGACAAAGGTCTACTATCAAGAATATATAAAGAATTGAAAAAAATCAGACCCCCCAAATTCAGACCCAATTCAAAAATGGGCATCCTAAATGAATGGACATTTCTCAGACAAAGAAGTAAAAGCAAATAAATATATGAACAAATGTTCAACATCACTGGTCATTTGAGAGATGCAGATGAAAACAATGCTGAGGTTTCACCTCACACAAGAAAGAATGGCTGCTATCAAGAAATCAACCAATAACAATGTTGGTGGGTGTGTGGAGAGAAAGAAACCCTTCTCCATTGCTGATGGGAGTGCAGACTGGTGCAACCACCGTGGAAATCAGTATAGAGATACCTCAAAGAACTAGGACTAGAGGTCTCATTTGACCGAGCTATTCCCCTGATGAGTATCTTCCCCAAAGAATTAAAAGAATCATACCACATTGATATATGTGCACCCATGTTTATAGCGGCACAGTTTGTAATAGCTAAAGCTGGGAAACAGCCCAAGTGCCCATCAACTGGAAACTGGATAAAGAAGATGTGGGGTTTTTATGAAATGGAGTACTACTGCTCCATAAAGAATGAGAAACTAGAGACATTTATAGCTAAATGGATGCATATTGAGGCCATACTCTTAAGTGAAATAAATAGGACACACACGTGTAAATACTGAATAGTTTCTCTAGTGTGAGAAACAAAGTATAAATAAGGATGAAAATGATTAAAATGAATAATTGACAATTTTAAATAGGAAGAAAAGGTCCAAAGGGGTAGGGATAATGGGAGGGGAAGGGGAAAGGGAAGGAGGGAAAGGAAAAATGAGGAAAGATAAAAAAATGGAAATGAAGTCTATGTAAATAGGGAAGGGTGGAGGGGGTGAAGGACGCACAGGTAATGGGGGACAAAATAAGAACTGAGATACATCATGTACAGGTACAAGCACCCAATGATAAATGTAAATGTATTGTATACCTAAAATGTACCAAAAAAGAATTAAAAAGAAAAAAAAAAAAAGATAAGTGCATCATGGTGTAGGGACAAGAGATCTCTGCAAAGGGTTCAAAGACCCAATCCTTTTTTCTAGGGAGTAGAAAAAGCAACCTCTGAGATGAAAAGTTTTCAAGCACTCTTGTGTATTTTCTTCTAAAGCTGACAGGTTGTGATTTAACATCTTCCCAACATGGTCCTTTCTAGCTCAGGTTTCCATGCCTATCCAAGTTCCCTTCATCCCACAAAACCAAACCCCTACCAACAAACCCAATATCCAGTCAATCAAGTGTCAACCCTCAGGGAAGTGGAGACGGTGGTGAGCCAGCTCTGGTTTCCTGCTCCTCAGAGTGGCTTTGCATTGCTTCTTTCTGCAAATAAAGAGTACCTTTGCTTTGCACTGGTCTTCTCTGATTCCTCTTTCTCTTTCTACATCGGAGAGAAAGACAAGCCCAGTGAAGGTGAAACTGGTGACTCTGAGACCCCAAACTCACCAAACATAACAATGGCAAGCTTGTGGTGAAATAACAGTTTACATCATGGATGTGGAAGCAGAAAGAGACACTGAGAAGTCAGCATCCCACAATCCCCCTAAAGGCCACCCCTCAGTGACCCAAGGACCTACTACTAGGTCCTACCAATCAAACTTTCTAGCCCTCCCAAGAATGCCACTCTGTGGACCAAGCCTTAAACACAAAGAACTTTGGGGGACACTCCTCCAACATCAGCATAGACCTAGATCAAATTTCAAGATCAAGATCGTGAAGCTTATTTTTTATATGTGCTTACTAACTCTTTATACCTCTTATTACTTCTTGTGCACTGGCCAGAAACTTGAGAGTCTCTTGGTTTTCCCTTCATAATTGGTTGAATTCCATCCCTATCCTGTTTGTTCTCCAAAATTATGTCTCATTTTCAAACAAATGTTCAAAGTTTCTGTCATTCTTTGCATTCCCAACAAAACTCCTCCCCTTCCAGTTAGTGAATAACTATTTGTTAATTGCATAATTAATAAAAATTATACAGTTAACTAGATCATTAATGACAACTACAGTTTTTACAATGCAGGAGACATATTATTTCCTAGCAATGCAATTGTCTATCTTATTAGTTTTTTTTTAATTTATGTTAGCACTATGCTTGCCTAATTGTGATACCAGATAGTTTCACACTACCATCTTTTTCAAATTACAAAATTAAACATTCGCTAAAATTTCTTCCTGCTCCAACAGGATTTTATTCTTTAAAACTTCTGTGCTCCTTCAGTGAACTCTTCATTTAAAGTTTCTCCAACTGTGTTCCCAGAAAGTTGAGTGTGTGTGTGTGTGTGTGTGTGTGTTTGATAAATGAAAGACTTGGGTTGTCTTGGTGTAGTTTGATTGCGTGGTTCACCTAAAACACCTTTCATTCTAGATCTTCCATTAATTATTATTATGTTTAAGATTGTAACTTGTGTGCCATTATTTTAGAAACTATCTTTTGGCAGGCTCAGTTTTCCCTGTTTCTCGAGAATATGACACTTTAGAACTTCCAGCAGTTGTATATTGTAGCTCTATTTTTTTCTGCCTATATACTTAAAATTTCACATTTTAGTGCGTTTTAAATTTGGTACAGTAAATAATTTTATTGTAATGCTATTATTTGTAATATTTTATATATTTTTAATTCTTCAAATTATGTATTCTTTTACATATAAAGTACAACATTAAGTAAACAGTAAGTCTTAGGAAATTAAACACTTTAAAAAGGCAAAAGAGTATATTTCTTTATGGTTGAGGTTTTACTTCTTTAAAGAAATATCTCACTTTTCTTCATTAAGTTTATTGGTACATTTTAGATATACAGTACAGTTACATTCATCATTGGGATCTTGTACCTTTACATGATGTATCTTGGTTCTTATTTTTTCCCCTTCCCTTGGCCACCCTTCCCTATTTACAAAGACTTTGTTTCCACTTTTTTCTTTTCTCATATATTTTCCCCTTCTTTCCTGTTCCCTACCCCTCCTATTTAGCCTACTCCTTCAGAACTTTTCTTCTTATTTCACATTATCAATTACATATTTTGATCCTTATTTACACTTTTAGTTTTTCACACCAAAGAAACTATTTGGTATTTACACATGCGTCTCCTAATTATGTCACTATGAAATATGTCATTCTTAAAGAAGTTAGATTATTATATAGAAATCAGTTAATTTTTTGGTGATTTATTATGAAGCTATCAAATTGGATGGTCCATATTACTATAGTTACTGAATTGAATGTTTTAAGTATTTCTGCTTTTAAAAATTAATTTAAGGGTTACACCTCCTGCATAAATAGTGCAAGGTCCTGAGTTCAATCCCCAGTACCAAAAATGTCTGTATAAAATAAAATAAAATGAAATTAATACAATTGAGGTAAGGATGCAAATTTTCGTATTACATGACTGTTAGCTTGAATCTCTGTATTTTTTAATCTTCCCCTTTAAATTTGACGTTACATAGTGCTAACAATTCAAAAAAAAGTTTAATTAAAATCCTTCAGAAAATATTTAATATTAGAGGAAATAATAGAGTTTATAAGGCTCTGTCATGAGCAGAATAATTAAACTTTTTAAAAATTAATTTTATTGTTACATTTTAGGTATACAATATAATGACATTCATCATTTAAAATTGGCACCTTTACATAGTCTCTTTTTTTTCATATTTTTCCCCATTCCCCTGCCCTCCCTTCAACCCCTCCATCCCTCCTTATCTACAAAGACTTTGCATTTTTTCATTTACTCATATTAATTCCATTCCCTGCTTTCCTTGCCCCTACCCCTCACCCTTTCCCTTCCCCTTTGTCCCTTTTCTTCCTATTTCGCATTATCTATTATAACTTTTAGTCCTTATCTACACTTTCACTTTCTCATACTAGAGAAACTATTTGGTATTTACACATATGTGTCCTATTTATTTCACTTAAGATTATTGCCTCAATGTGCATCCATTAATCTATAAATGTCTCTAATTTCTCATTTTTTCTGGTTGAGTAGTACTCCATTTTATAATAAAAGCACCACATTTTCTTTATCCAGTCTCCAATTGATAGGCAATTGGGCTGCTTCCAAGTTTTAGCTATTACAAATCATGCTGCTATGAACATGGGTGCACATATATCATTGTGGTATGATTCTATAATTCTTTGGGGAAGATATCCAGCAGGGGAATAGCTGGGTCAAATTGGACTTCCAGTCCTAGTTCTTTGAGGTATCTCCATACTGATTCTCACTGTGGTTGTACCAGTCTACACTCCCACCAGCAGTGGAGCAGTGTTCCTCTTTCTCCACAGACCCCCACCATTTGTTATTGGTTAACTTCATGATCTCACCCATTCTTTGTGGAGTGAGGTAGAATCTCAGAGTTGTTTTCATTTGCATCTCTTGAATGACCAGTGATGTTGAACATTTTTTTCATTTGTTTATTTGCTATTTCTAATTCTTTTCTGAGAAATTTCTGTGCATTTCAGATGCCCATTTTTGGATTGGGTCTTTAAATTTCAGAGGTCTGAGTTTTTTAAGTTCTTTATAGATCCTACATAGTAGACCTTTGTCTGAGGAACTGTAGGTGAAAATTTTTTCCCACATTGTAGATTGTCTCTTGCCACTGTTGCTGGTTTCTCTTGCTGTGCAGAAGCTTTTTAATAAGGTGAGCTCCCAGCTGTTTACGGTGCTAGTTCATGGACACATGAGGTTTTCTTTATAAAATCTTTTCCTACACCAATGTCTTCAGGAGTTCTACCTAACCTGTATTCCAGGAGGTTCAGTGCTTCTGTTTTAATATTTAGATCTTTAATCCATTTTTATTTTAGTTGAGTGCATGGTGAGAAATATAGGTCTAGTTTTAAACTTTGGCAAGTTGAAACCCAATTTTTCCAGCACCATTTATTAAAGAGGCTATCTGTCCTTCAGTGAGGCTGTTCATGTCCTTTGTCCAAGATGAGGTGGCTGAGTGTGTCTGGAGTTGTTTCTACATCTTCTAGTCTGTTCCACTGGTTGTCAGGTCTGTTTCTTTACCAGTACCATGCTGTTTTTATTCACAGTAGCTTTGCAGTATATTTCAACTTGGGGGTTTTAATACCCCCTGCCATGTCTCTGTTACCCAGAATTGCTTTTGCTATTCTAGATCTCTTCTTCTTCCACATGAATTTTTGTATTGTTTTCTCCAGGTCTGAATAATATGTTGCTGGGATTTCAATTGGTATTGCACTGAATCTATGTAGCAGTTTTGGAAGTATGGCCATTTTCACTATGTTCATTCTTCCTACACAGGAGCAAGCGATGTCTTTCCACTCTGAAATTATCTTTAATCTCTCTTTTCACATTGCTATAGTTTTCAGAGAAGAGGTTTTTTATTTCTTTTGTTTGGTTGATTCCTAGGTATTTCAGTTTCTTCGATGCTATTGTGAAAGGAATTGCTTGCCCTATTTCTCTCTCAGAGAGTCTGTTGCTCGTTTAGAGGAAATCTATTGATTTTTGTGTGTTCACCATGAATCCAGCCACTTTCCTGGATTTGGTTATTAAATCTAGAATACTTTCAGTGGAGTTCTTGGGGTCTTCTATATAGAGTATCATGTCATTTGCAAATAATGGCAATTTGACTTCTTCATTTCCTATCTTTACTCTTTTGATTTCTTTCTCTTCTCTAATTGCTCTGGCTAATGTTTCCAAAACTATATTGTGGTGATAGTGGACATCCTTGTCTTGTTCCTGATTTTAGTGTGAAGGATTTCAGTTTTTGACAATTTAGTATGCTATTGGCTGTTGGTTTTTCATACATGGCTTTTATCAGATTGAGGTAGAGACTGTCTATTCTAATTTTTTGTAGGGTTTTTATCATGACTGTGTGTTGGATTTTTTCAAATGCTTTTTCTGCATCTATTGAGATGATATATGTTTTTTGTCCTTGGCTCTATTAATATAATATATTCATTGATATTTGTATGCTGTACTATCCCTGCATCCCTGGGATGAATCCCACTTGGTCAGGGTGTGTGATGTTCTTTCTACATTCTATTTGCCAGCATCTTATTAAGGATTTTTGCATCTATGTTCATTAGTGAGATTGGGCTATAGTTCTCTTTTTTGGTTGGGTCTTTCTCTGCTTTGGGATCAAGGTGATGCTTGCTTCCAAGAATGAATTTGGTTGTATTGCTTCCCTTTCAATTTGATTGAAGATTGTAAACAGTAGTTGCAGTGATTTCTCTCTAAATGTCTTGTAGAATTCAGCAGTGAAGCCAACAGGACCCTGGATTTTCTTAGTTGATAAGTTTTTCATTATGTTTTCAATTTCATTGATTGATATCGGGTTGTTTAGAATTTTTAGATTTTCTTCATTCAACTTTGGTAATTCATATGTATCTAGAAATCTGTCCATTTCTTCTGTGTTTTTCATCTTATTGGCATATAGGTTCTGGAAGTAGGTATTGATGATCATCTGGATTTCTGCTGGGTCCCTTGTAATTTCAACCTTTTCATTTCTAATTGCATGGATTTGGGCCATTTCTTTCCTTTTTCTGATAAGCTTGGCTAAGGATTTGTCAAATTTGTTTATTCTTTTGAAGAACCAACTCTTGGCTTCATTGATTTTTTTGTATCTTTCTCTTAGTCTCCACTGCACTGATTTCTGCCCTGATCTTTATAATCTCCTCCATTGCATGAGTTTTGGGTTTCTCCTGCTCTTCTTTTTCTAGAAGCTTGAGGTTCAGCATCAGTTTGTTTAATTGGGCTCACTCTGTTTTCCTAATACGAGTATTCCCTGCTGTTAATTTCTCTTGTAAGACTGCTTTCATTGTGTCACATAGATTCCAATATGTTGTATTCTCATTGTCATTTAATTGAAGGAACTGTCTGATTTCTTCTTTAATTTCCTCTGTGACCTATTGGTTATTCAGAATGTGTTGTTCAGTTTCCACATGTTTATTAAATTCTTGTTGTTTCTTTTGCTATTAATTTTCAATTTCATTGCACTATGGTCTGATGATATACAGGGGATAACTTCAATTCCTTTGTAGTTACTGAAACATGTTTTGTGAGTGAGCATGTGTTCTATTTTGGAGAATGAATGGTGTGCCGCTGAAAAGAATAGATATTCTGATTTTGTGTTGTGGAACACTCTGTAAACATCTGTTAAGCTTATTTGTTCAAGAGTTTGATTGAGTTCTAGTATTTTGCTGTTTAGTTTTTGTCTAATTGATCTATCTGTGACAGTGGGGTATTGAGTTCCCCCACTACTATTGCATTATTGCTTATTTGATTTTTTATGTCCATTAGTATTTGTTTTATATAGTTGGGTGCACTAGTGTTTGGTGCATATATATTTGATTGTCATCTCTTCCTCTGGGATTGTTCCCTTTACAAGGATATAGTGTCCTTCTTTGTCTCTCTTAATCAGTGCTGGTTTGAAATCCTCTTGATCTGCAAAGAGGATAGCTACTCCTGCTTTTTTTCAGGTTCCTGTTGCATGGAGTATTATTTTCCACCCTTTAACTTTCAGTCTATGTGTTCTGTTTTGAATTGTGTTTTTTGTATGAAGCATGTTGTTGAATCTTGCTTCTTGACCCTTTCTACCAGTCTATTTCTTTTGATTGGTGAATTGAGACCATTGATATTGATGGTTATCAAGAATACGTATTGACTTATCATTGTCATAACTTTTTCTTTTTGTTTGATTCTTCCCCTTTGTATTTAATCTTTTATTGGGCCCATCTGATTCATTCTTCTCTGCTTTCTGGGGTTGTGATCCTTGTCTTTTCCTAGGATATTGTCTAATATTTTTTTGAGAGCTGGTTTAGTATTCCTGAAGTTCCTAAAGTGCTCTCTGTTGTGAAATTATCTTATTTCTCCATCAAATTTGAAAGATAGTATTGCAGGGTTCCTCAATCTGGTTGGAGCTGTTTTCTTTTAGGGCTTGGAATTTGTCACTCCACGGTCTTCTTGCCTTGAGGATTTGTGTTGAGAAGTCTGCTGTGATTCTGATGGGCTTTCCTTTGTATGTGATTTGTTTCTTTTCTCTAACTGGTTATAGAATTTTGTTTTGTTGGATTTCAGGAATCTTAACAATTATGTGCCTACTTGTAGATCTTTTTGATCATGGCTAGTTGTAGTCCTGTATGCCTCACTTATCTGTATTTCAAGTTCTTTTCCTCTACTTGGGAAGTTTTTTGTCATCACTTCTGTAAACACTTTTTTATGTTGTTTTTTTTTTTATGCAATCTGCACTCTCTCCTGTTTCTTCATTGACTCTGTTTAGTCTTATGTTATTGTTCTTTGCACCGTATAGCAGCTGATGGATTGATTTCTGGTGGTCCCTTACTTTTTTAAAGCAACTTTTCCCTTTCCTGGTCACTAACTGCAATCTTATCTTCTATATCTGAAATTCTGTCCTCACATTGGCTCATTCTGCTGCATAGACTCTCAGTGGAGTTTTTAATCTCCTGGAAATATGTTTGCATCTGTTTTACAGATTCCATTTGTTTCCTATATTGGGATTATATCATGTTCCTCAGCTTCTCTATTTTTTTTTTATCTCTGACCTCTCTAGATTTATTAATCCTGTCTTACACTATGGTCACAATCTCAGCTGTTATCTGAGAAATCATTTCTGATTTTATTTTTTCCAGATCCTCTTTTGTTGCCAGTTCAGGGAGTCCAGGTGGTTGAGTATCAGAGCATTCCATCTCAGTTCTCTTTGGAGTAGCTTTAGGTCATCTGTGAGATTGGTTTTGGGAACTGTTTAGGTGTCTTCTCATTTCAATTGGGGTTGGGGGTGATGTGTGCTTCTGGTGCCTGTGCAGCTCACATACTGGAAGCTCAGGCTGATGGTATGGAGGCCTGTAAGTTTCACCTCCTCTGCATTTGAGGCATCTCTGCTCCTTGGTGCTGGAAGAAGTGGTCAGAATACTCAAACTTTAATATAGATATTTTGTGTTCTATATCATGACTAGTGAGAATTTTCTTCTACTTTTCTTAAATTTTCTGTTAATGATAATATCACAATAGAGTAACTATACAGTATATTTTAAAATAGAATAATCAAAATTGAATTAGTGTTGGGCCAGGGATTTAGCTCAGTGGTTCTGCTGCCTGCCTCACAAGTGCAAAGTCCTGAGTTCAATCCTTGGTACCAAAAAAAAGAAAAAAATTGAATTTCTGTTTAGGGAGCAAGAGAGGAATCACCACATTTTTAGGTAAACATAGTTCTATCAATCCCATTTATAAATTGTTTTCTCAAGAAACATTAAGGCAGGTATTGCTGTAATTATGTCAGTCTGTATACTCAGTGTATTGGGTAGCTGAAGCAATAAAAAGTTATTTTCTTAAAATTTTAAAACTTGGAATTCCAAGACCAAGATGGCAGCTGTGTGGCTTCCTCTGAGGCCTCTCTTGTTGGTGTCAGAGGCCACCCTCTTGGAGCCTCTTCACATGTCCTCTACCCGGGCACCATGAAGTTTCTGGTGTTTTAATATCCTTTTGTATAACTGGATCAATATTCACCTATACAGCCTTGTTTTAGCTTATTTACTTCTTTCCAGGTCCTGTCCCAAAACACAGTCGCATTCTGAAATAGTGTTAGTGCTTCAATATATGAATTGTGGGGATCACAATTTAAATGACAAAATCACTTAAACAAAGAAGTACCTTCAAAGGCCCTAGAATAAAACTTAAAAAAAAAATCCAACCCTAGGTATATACTGATAGAGCAATAATATACCATAAGACAAGTCCTTGCCTTGTTCCATGTTTTTTTTTTTCCACAGAATGTTTTGTTCCAGAAGTGTAGCAGTTAGTGCTCCTGGGCATCAGTTCTGCTCAATGTATCAAAATGTTTTTTAAATGTTTGAATTTAATGCCCTCTCAGGAATGTTCTGTTAGCTCCACCCCTCTCAGAAATGTTCTGTAACTTCACCCCCTTTCTTCTGTGAGCTTGCCCACATGGTATGTGTTTCAGAAATGTTCTGTAACTCTGCCCCTCTGATTCAGTAAGCATGCTTGCCTAGCCTGTAGATCCCTATATAAGGAGACTCTCATTTCTGGCAAGGTGCTCAGACTTCAGAATACAAACTCCTCTGAACCATTTCAGCATAATAAAAGTTTTTCCCCACCTCTTTGAGTGTCCATCGAATTCTCCAGTCTTCAAATATCTATAGCTGAAAACCAGAGCTGTATCACTCACCTGTATTACTCACCTGTGCCTCAGAGCTGTGGCACTTGGCCATGACACTGAGCTATAACACTTGGCTATGGCACTGAGATGATCCACTTTGTCACAACAACATCAATAGCTCTTTTACCAATAATAGTCAATAATAACTTTTGCACTTTTGAAAACATTTTTCATAATTATAATTACATCAATTAATTTGACTTCCAGATTAAACTGGCTTAGATTAAGAGAAAATTTTCATTTATATTACTGTACATTCAGTCCTTGACTTACAAACATTTGAATTGTGAACTTCACAAATAAGAACAGAATGTTATGAACATTTCTAGATGTGACCAAATTGAGAAATAGTTCACGTGTCTGCTGAACATTTTCACAGTTGATTTTCTGTGTGCTAATGTGTAGTGTACAGTAGTACAGTGCTCAATTAGAGCCCAGGATGTCCAGAAACAAGAGGAAAAACAGTGATGATGTGGAGCTGACTACTAGGAACCACAAAGCAATATAATGTACATTGTATATTTGTGTCAAAGTTGTATAAGACTCAGTTTGTTGGACTTACAAATGAATCTGACTTATAAACATTTTTTGAGAACAGAACTGTACTCAGTTACCTCAGAATTGTTCTTTTTGGGAAGAATTGATAGACTACTAACTTAAAACCAGGACTTTGCCAAAAAGTTGCAGTAGTTCTTTATCCTTGAAGGGTTTCAGCTTATTAATCTGCAATTTAGTATGATTAACAGAAGAATCTCTAATAATACTGGCACTATTTTACTGTGATTATTTGCATATGTAAATTAAAAATGAAGATATAGTTGTGCCTTGTGGTGCACAATTGTAATCCCAGTGTTATGGTTTGTATCTAGATATCCCCCCAAAACCTCATATTGTCATAAGTGGGGGTTTTCTGGGGTCACTGGATCTAGAGTGTGTGATGCTTAGATTAAAGGTGTAATGTTGGGATTAAGGGTGCCCCACCCTGGGTGTTGGTGCTATCCACTCTAAAACCAGATAGATTGGATGGAATACAATACAAAGGAAAGTGGGCTGCTGCTGTCATTTGCTGCTGCTGCTGCTGCTGCTGTTCCTGCTATTGCTTGACTACTTTGTTGCTTTGTTGCCTTCTGTCTTCTCTGTTTTACCATGGACTCTTCTTTTCTGTTCCATTTCCCTCTGCCTTGGAGCCAACTATGTCCTGAAATCTCTACAAACTATGAGCTGAAATAAATCTTTCCCCCTTTAATTTTAAGTGTTACATGCTTTGTCTCAGCAAAAATAGAATAGTAACTAAGACACCCAGCATTCTGGAAGACTGAGGCAGAATGCTGGGAAGTTTCAATCCAGCCTGGACAACTTGGAAACTGAGACTCTTCCATTATTATTTTTTTTTAATGGGCTGGGGATATAGCTCAGTTCTAGTCCCTGTATGCAATCTGTAGTATCATGACCCATCCGCTAAAAGGAGGGGAGGTATAGTTGAGTGGTAGAGCATTTGCCTAGTGTGTGTAAAGCCTTACATTTGATCCTCACTGTTGAGAGAGACAGAGAGAGAGAAAGAGAGAGAGAAATATTTTTAACCAATGTCCTTATATAATTTCATAAGGTCATAGAAAATTCTTATGTAACTCACTAACTCACATATACATAAGATATTTATGAATTGTGAAAGTATTTATGCTGTCCAAATGTATACAAATTTGAGGGTAAAAAGCTTTTTTCAGAGTAACCTATCATTTTAACTGTGAATAAAATTAACTTTGAATAAAAAAGATGTGGATTTTATTTGCAAATTTTTGAGTATTTGGTAACATTATATTAAAAGTCTTCAATAAAAATGATTTTTATTTTTGTCATAGTTTTAGTTTCTTAATGAGGTAGACTGTTCAAATAATGTTATAAAATAGTAACTAATAAATGGGGAATTTAAAAATACTTGATGGAAAATGTGAGATTTTTTTTTCTTCCTTGCCAAATACCCTTGAAATGAAATAAAATAAATGTATTGCAGCACTGAAAATCTGGGAGCTGTGCCATAAATTGAAAAAAAGAAAAAAAAAAGATTAAGGAATTTCTGGGAAACATGTACTAGTGCAGTTAGATTACTGGAAAAACTCTTAAGAACAACATATTTTCTGTGTGCAAAACAGAGAAAACCTGAGATCTCCCCAGAACACTTTGCTAGCCATCTAGTGGGGAGAGTCCTTACCGAAGAGCAGTAGCAGAACAACGTCATGTGGTTGGCTGTACTATCCAATAGTGGGCTAAAGAAAAGCTCTACCTATATCTGCTCAGAAAAGTGACTCCACATTTTTAATACAACTGTCTAATATTGGAGGTTTATTCACAGGAAATTACAAGACAAATTGTGAGTGGAGACCATGATACTGGCATCCAGAAGACAAACCAGATGCACACTCTGAAGAAAATTCTGCCAAAGCTAATGTCTCCAGTTTCTAGTTAAAATTACTGTTTCCTGTTACAGTGTCAATTCACTGCCAGGGTAAAGACATTTTCACATTGACTGAGGCAGGAGTGTCTATCAGTATTGATCAATTACCACATTCATTCATGCATGTAAATCAAAAGCCAGTATGTTCAGAAAATCTAATAATATTCTCCATAAAATCATGTCAAAACAAGATAAACAACACCCTTAAGAATAACATTGTGAATATTGAAAATATTATCTATAATTCAGTAAACATCAAAACAAATAAGAGAAACAGGAAGGATTTTGGAAATTAGAACAAAATGGATGAATAATGCATGGAAATCATTAAAGAGTGAATTAGTGGTTCTGAAGACAGCACAGAGAGATTCTTTTAAAAGAATATAGAACAACAAAAGAAAGGAAAAAAGAAAAGAATGAAGGAAGAAAGGAAGGGAAGGAAAGTGAAAGAAGGAAAAGAAAGAAAATAAGAAAGAGAAAGAAATAAAATAAAGATTCATGAAGATTAGATATAGTACCTCTGTAATTAATTATCTTTCTAGAAGTAAAGAAAATGATTTTTAAAGACTAAATACATAATCAAAGAAAATATTCCTAAACTCAAAAATTGTTTTTCCTCAGGTTGAAAACATTCCCAGAATATGAACAAGAATGACAAAGGGATAAAAAGACATTTTGGAATAAGTTCAAAACCCAAAAGTATATTCTGATCTTTCATAGAACATAAAAATATAAAGAGAAAAAGAAAATCCTAATTATTGAATACAAGCAAATTGGACTGATAACAGATTACTAGATTATAGATTTCTAGAGCACAATATAATAATAAATTAAATTAAGGTAATTTAAAATCAGGAGAATATGATTTAAAATGAAGCAAAACCACTTTTTAAGGATCCAAGATATTTGTTACTCCAGCATTAATGAACTTTTCCTGAAATATAAAGTTATCTCCAAAAACATACAATGATTAAAAAGATACAGAACAATGATGTGTAAGAAGCTATGGTAAATTAAAAAAAGGAAATTTTTTAAAGAAATGAGAGGTTTGATTGGGAGGAATGACAACAGCTTTTATTACTAACACTGATACAATCTCCTTCTGTGTACAGAAAATTCTAAATCAAATCATACAATGTTTAAAAAGGATAACGACAAAGCAGAGTTTATTTAAGAAAAAGAAATGCCAAAAACCAGAAAACAATAAATACTTCCTAAAATATCAACCACTTTCCAAGTTGAAGAAGTAAACACACCACAGCGATTACTAATCCAGGTGCAATGCTCTAATATGATAAAATACATCAATCAAAATCTAAGCAAATATTCTGCATCCTATCGAAATATTGAAAGTCCTAGTGTTTATAATAAAGCTGATCCTAATGGACAACTCAAGTGGCAGCAGCAACATTACCCACAATATGTTCTAAGTCTTTATTATGGGGCCTCCTCTGAGTACATGGCATACATTATATGGCCCACATTATTCTTTCCTTGTGGTAGTGACTGTTTTCCCATATTTTTTTGTTAGTGGCAATATTGTATAATAAAATTTAAATAATTGTGTCTAAATCATAAAATAAGTAGCTGCAAAAACCAGGTTTGGACTTAGATAATTAAAACACAGTTACTCGCTAATATATATCAAAAAATATCAAAGAAATCCAAAGTAAAAAAGAAATTTCTATCTATAGAAAATATGGGTAGCATCATCCTATTTTTGTTAAATATATATGCATATGTGTGTATAAGTATGCATATACATGTATATATAACCTAGAATCTTGCATACTCCCAGAGACCACTATTGAATGTGAGCAAATCCACCTGAGCTTGTTAGAACCTTGTGTGTTAGTCAGCTTTTTGTTGCTATGACAAAATATCTGAGATAAAAAATTCAAAGAAACCTTAACTCATGGTCAACAGAAGGCAGAGTCGAGAGAGAGAGAGAGAGAGAGAGAGAGAGAGAGAGAAATGGATTAAATACACCCTTCAGAGCCTTGCCCCATTCATCCCCTTCCTTCAGCCGGGCTGTACTTCAAATATCCACCACCTCCCAGCAGTCCCCTGTCCCACCAGCTGGGACCCAATCCTTCAACACATGAACTTTGGGGAAATATCCAGATCCAATCTTTAACATCTCTAACATCTATAAAAGCCTGGGAGATGAATATAGTTTATTCCTGTGTTTTGTTGAGGTTTATTACGTAGGACTAGCTTCCTCTTTACTATAGTTTAGATGTAAAATGTTCCCCAAAAGTCTCATGTGTTTGGAAAGTGATTGAATTATGGGTTCCTGCACTCATCGGGCTATTAATCCATGGTTGAATGTGCTTTGGGGAGGTGGAATTTCATCAGGAGAGGCAGGTCATGTGCAGGTGTTACCCGGAAAAATATATTCTTGTCTCTGTCTTCTCTCTCTGCCACGGGTTGAGTATCTTTCCTCCTCCACACCCTTCCATTATGCTGCTCCTGTCTTGGAGCTAGCCAGCAATGGGATAAGGCCCTCAATCTGTGAACCAAATTAAACTTCCCCTTTTAAATTGTAGGTGTTGGGTATTCTGTTCCAGCGACAGGAAAATAACTAATACATTACACAAGGAACCGGCTGTTAGTGTTTGGAGGTAAAGTATTCTACGTAATGAAGAATTGTGCCCTCTGTTTACGGATGGTGATTATTGAGATATACTAAATGACCCTGGTCTATGAGAGAATGGTAAAAAAGAGACTAGAGCCTCCCTGATTGTTAATAGTTCACTGTTAAATTCTACACAATATATAAATTTTAGTTTTCACGTAAGTTTTGCTTAGAAATTAGCAATGGAGAGTTTTTAAACCAAAGGGCGCTTAAACAACTTAAGTATTTGAAACTCAATCTCCAAAGAGAAAAAAATATCACACACTTTTTGTGATACACTTCCCACCCCCTCTCCCAAGTCGCTAGCCAGTAGTAATTTGGGTGTAAGAAGGCTCAAAGGTCTAGTGTTGTACAAATGCACTCTAATAAGAAACAGCCACAGGTCTGATGAGGACGAAGTGCTCGGCAGCTAAGTGTTCCTATGCGGTATTCTGCAGCTATCAGGAAAGTTAATGATCCAGAGTGTAGTTTGTGGATTGGCCAACAGAGTGTCAGTCCTCGAACCAGATTTGAAATCACAGAGCTGATCCTCCTTTTTGCTTATTTTGCTTATTGTGGATCTTTGTGTTGAATATTTTAAAAACCCTTTCAAAAAGAGTATTAACTAAGACCTCATGAGTATTTTTAATAATAAGGTAATAAAAAGAATATGAGATTCTCAGAATTGAAAAAGAAGCAATATGCACACTATTATCATTGCCTTTTAAGGGGCCTTACTTCACAGGCTGCTTCTGGCCCACAGAGGGGAATTTTGCTTCTCAGCTCTGCAGGTTAAGAAATTGTATGCAGCCCAGATTGATTTGGTTTCCTCAAACGCACCATTATCACATTCACACAAAAGCGATATACACCAGGGGAGTAAATGGATGAAAGTACAATGAAGACATAACTACCAAGCCACTGGAATTAATCACATCCATGGTCCATGCATTCTGGCCTAGTAAGGAAATATACATAGAAAACACAAGTCAGACAAAGACTTTGCAGGATTAATATACAATATAACAAAAACTTACTACTGCTAGCTAGTGTTTGAATGCTCTCTCTATACCCACCTAACCAATCCTCATATAAATGTAATGAGGTAAACACTGTTGTTTCTCATAAAATGGGCAAGTTAAGATACAGTCATGTTAAATACCTTGTCCTAAGTCACAGAGCTATTTAGCGGCAGAGATAAGGTTTGAACCTTTGAGATTCCAGAATCTGCGCTTTTAGCCATTCTTGAATAAGTGCTCAGTCCAAGAGATATTTAGTCAGGTTAGTTCCATTGGTTGGAAAGTATTTACTTTCAATAAGCCCTTATCTTTACAAAGAGAATGTATTTGTAGAAGCTGTGTCTCTTCCTTATGAATGGTTGTTCCCTATGATCATTATAACCATGGGAACTTTCTTTTTGTATCAGTCATCATTCATACTCATGCATTCATCATATTCAGCACTTTTAGAGCAAGTACTAGCAGTCTGGCCATGGATTAGACTCTGATGATGCAATGGTAATAAAAATAAGCGGGGGGGGGGGTTAATTCTCCCATTAAATGAGGGGAATATATAATGTGCCTTTAGAGAAATAACTAAATTTGGTGTTGTTTCCAGTTGTCCCTCACTGTCTATTCTGTCTATCTTATTAACAAAATCTAGCTTGCTGTGGGGTAGTGCTGTGACCAGCTGAAGTCCGATGTTCTCTGCTTTCTTTGCAGCTCGATAGCCATGTGATATATCAGGGTTCTGAATCCAGGGCCTTGTGCATGTTTGCCAAATGCTGTCACGGAACTATACCTCCAGCTCCCAGTAATACATTTTGACCAATGAAAATTAAATCTATATGATGGACATTTTAAAAGAAAGGTTTAATTTCTTTGTACACCTTTCTTTTGAATTATTCTTTTCCTCCTACCTGATCAAAACCACATGGCATAGATGGAGGCAGAGAGGCCTGGGATATTATAATAGGGCAGAGCTTCTCTTAAAGGCCAGTTCTGCTTTCTTCTGGATTTGTGTTATGTAAAAACAGCACCAAATTCAGTTATTTTTTCTGTAGGTACATTATGTCTGTCCCCTCACTTAATGGTACAGTTAGACCCCGTCTGCTTGTTTATATTACCATTGTGCATTCAGAGTCTAACCCATTGCCAGACTGACAGTACTTGCTCAAAACCTATTAGACATGAGTGAATGCATGAACATGAATGGTGACTGTTTCACAAAGAATGTACTCATAGTAATAATAGTCATTGGGAGCAACCACTCACAGGACAGAGATGCACCTTCTGCAAATAATTGTCTTTATTGATAAGATCAGCTACTTTCACCATTGGAGTCACTGCAGTGAGAAAATATGGAAGGCCTAAGAACACTAGAGGTACAAAAGGAGGGGCTGTCAACTGCCTTTTAGTGGGAACATCTTTAGTACTGTTCAGAGTTTTGCAAGCAGATCCACAATTTCCAAAACGGTCATATTTGTCAATTGGAGAGAGATAGAAAGGGGCGGGGGACAAAGACAGAGGCAGAGACAAAGGCAGAGACAGAGACAGAGAGAGGATATTTAATGCTTCAATATATTTCATACTGACAATAAGTAAAAAGAACTACAATATATTTTATTTTGAATATGCTCCCAGTAGTTTTCTTGTGTGGTTTCTTTAAATTCTTAAAATGCAGATTATACACATTTTAGTTTATTAAACATTTAAGACTCCATATGTTAAGGTTATATAGGTAGTAAAAGATGTATCCTGGTGTTAATACTTCACTTAATGAGGTATAATGCCTACAGCCTAAAACAATTTATCTGCACTCTGTTATCATATGTCAACCTAATAGGGCTGGAGGGGCAAGCTCCCCGGACACCAGCACAGAACAAGCCAAAGATCTACTTGCAAGATGCTTGTTGAGGTTGTGTTTGAAGGAGGAGGACATACACCGCGATGACTACATTTGCTCTCTTCAGTGTACTGTACTAACTCTGTATATATGCCAAGCCAGTTTGCAAATACTGTTGGATTGAGAAGCATTGTATGTGGGAGTCTGCGGCAAGAAGATCACAAATTTGAGCTTAGCCTAGGCAACTTAGTGATACAGTGAGACCCTGTCTCAAAATTAGAAATATAAAAAAACAGCTTGAGGTGTAGCTTGGTGCAAATGTTTTGAGTTCAATCTCCAGTACCTAAAAGGGGGAAGGGCAAGAAATCATGTTTTACTCCCGCCCAAATTACTCTTAGACACTAGTTCAAAATAGTTGTAAATTTTCCTCACAGAAAATCACAAATGACTTCATAATATTTAGTGTTTTTCCTCTTTTAATTTAACTACGATTACTTTTGTACTCTATGATTTAATCATCTATGTCACCTCTTTTTATTGTTGATAGCTTTACATGTAGTTGGAAACTTTTCTCAAGTATTGCCTAGGCAGTCACTTCTCCCTCCCTTTATGACTACATTTGGAACATTTTCAACCTATCTGAAAACACACTGAACCCAGATCCTAAACCAGTCCTGAACTTAGGAAAAAATGACATGAACAGTTTAACAAAAAGGACTTAATTGCTAGACTCTCATTGCAACTAATTAGCTCAAATATTGCGACCCAAACACCAAACCTAAGAAACTCTCGTAATTTCAAGAACTATTCAAACTTGCATTTTAGTTCTAGGGACTGGATTCTGGTATAAATTTGTTTGTATGAGTTTTAACCATGTTGTGTACAACTAGATGTCAGTATCAAAAGCTTAATTCCACAAGGATATGGATCTTGTCTTTTCAGTCCCCTAGGCAAGTGCCCGGGGCCCTGTTATCTGCTGATATATTGCCCAGTCACAACCACTTGCTGCTGACTTGTCTTCTTAATTCTATCTATTCTGAAATTTTCCATTGCTCTGCTGTGCCTACCTGTCAAGATATCCCTTTGTTTGTGTTGGACTCTTCAAGATAATTAAGCACCAATCCACAAATGTGGCAAAAATAATAAAGGTTAGTGCAGAAAGCCATAGCAGGGTCCAATAATAACAGGAGTATCTTGAAGTATTGCTCAAATAGAAGTCTGTTTTGTTTGCCTCAAACTCCCTATTTCTAGATTACAAAAAGACAACAGCATAAAATAAATTGAAAACTCCATTAAAGAAACACAATACCTGAGGGAAAACATGACCTTAAAAGAACAGCAGAAAGACCATTGAAGTCCATCTTGCTGACCTCTTTTAGATTATTAGTGTTGCACTTTATTTGAGGAAACAAAAGAAACATTCACTTCACACAGGTGACATTGGGAATTGGGGATACAAACTCAGTCATAAACCCTAACAGTATTATCAAATGAGAACATAAACGTAAAATGAGATATTATCAAACAGGGAACCTGAAGAAAGAATCTTGGAAATAATTGAAACAAACAGAAGGAAAAATATATTGCCTCAAGAAGTATATGTTGTCTTGACACAAATAAAATCCAATCAAAATAAAAATATGGAACAAATTGCTAAAAAGAGTAAAATGTGTTGGTGTTGTCAAATAGCAAATTAAAGATATATTAACTTGGGGAAGGAAAGAGAGTCACATCAGCTTTCAAAAGAAGGTCTTTGCTGACTGAACACTACACTAAATGAAGAGAAGCAGCAGGGAAAAAGAGGGAATGTGCTACTAGATGATAAAATGCTAGAAATTGTCCATAGCAATTTCCTTTTTGTTCTATTTAATTATGTACATTTTAAGATTTTTCTCTTAGTGAAAATTTATTTATGGCTCAGTGGAAATCTAAGTTTCCCTGGAGATTAAATTGAAATGCTATATCTGAAAAACATGTTTTTGTGAATAATGCACATCTCCTTTTATGATGTTCATACCCAGATACATCATGACATGAAAAAAAAAAAGACTGGCTACTATGCATTTCATTACAGGCTACATTGGCAAGTCACATTTATACTGCCTCATTCTTAGAAGAATGGCATTTCTTCTTTAAAATATATTTAGCAGCAATACAATTAGTACCTTAACTTCAGAGATTTAAGGAAAAGGCACAGCCAGGTTAAGTGAAAGTAAGTAAATAATTCTGGATCAATCAGGAAATGAAATCTCAATTTCTTGGCTTCTGTTCTGGTTTCTGAAAGCTATTTTTTTCAGAAAAAAGTTAAAGAAACATAATTTAAATAGATATCAAAATAGAAAATGTCCTTGTACTGAGAACTGGGACTCTAGTTCTAATAATTAATTAATTAGGTCCCAGTTCTCAGTACAAGGACATTTAAGTTACTGTATGTCCCGCTGTAGGAATCCTAATCTGCTGAATAAATGGGGGAAACTCTGAGCATCTTGTGTTTGTAAAAGTTTCCTTGCTTTCCATTCCCATGGAACTGTCAACATCATGTCTCATTTGCTATAGATATCTGTCTTTTAATTTGCCAATTCTTTCCTTTTACATTGTACTCTAATTGCACTCTCCCTTCCTAAATGTAATGTCACATTTGACCCTTCTTATACGGTTTTTATTGTGTCTTTTCTCTGGTAAACAAAGCATTTAATAACTTCTCATTTCCCAAGTGTTGAAATACATGGGGTATTATCCTTCCATTTCAAAAACACTTTCCAAGTGTCCTCATATTTCATCATCCTTACATATGAGCACTGAAAGTCAGCTACTTCCCTTCACTGGTGGCCTCTTGAGCACATATGGAGTTATTAAAGTTCTTGATAAGGCACCTGCCATCCTAACCTTCCAGCAAGCTTCCCTTTTCTGTTCGTCTATTCGGATCTTCTCTATTCTTCAGTACCTAGCTGAAGTCTCTCATAAGTGTCAACTGCCTATCATAATGATGTTTTTCTGAGGTCTTAGAGCAACTGTGTATATATTTCATTTAAAGACAAAAATATTTTACGTTGTAGCATATTATTATTTTATTATTAATCACTTATTAATAATCAAGGATTATTAATCATTGAATGAAAGCTTTGCTTTTCTAAACCTTTGAGAATTGATTTATTCCGTGAAGTAAGCTTTTGGGGTAAGTAAAGAATTACTCCTTTTGGTTTCAATATTTTTTTCTGTTTTTCACTTCTGTGGAAAGACATATTTTAAAAATATATAATATATGTTTATGATTTTTGAAATGAAATTAATAATTTTCATAATTACTTAATGTAACCACTCTTGATTCAAGTTTCTGATATTTTATATTATGAGATTGCTCTAATCATGTTACATTCAGATTAATATTAGTTTACCTAAAACTACAGTGCTTACTGAAAAATATTTATCTGCTGCTCTAAAATTTCATTTATTGCTTCTACTAGGTTTTTATTCATTTGCCTTCTTATAGTAGTCTCTTATCACTAATAATTTGCTATACAGTTTATAATCAGGTAATTATTTATTAAATGTTAGCTTAAATAAGCTCAGAATGATATTCAGTGTACAAAGTACTTGAGATTTTCTTTTAATATTTGGAATATACATTTGCTTTCCCTTAAAAGTTTTAAAGATACTTATCTCCAAAATTTTTGGCTAACTCAAAGACATATGTTGTAGAACAGTCAAATTTCAAGGAGGTTTGCATTATTATATGTACTTTGATTTATATCTTATCTTTATAACTATTTCATAGCTACAATTGTACATTTCTATAAGGTTTTTTTTTTTACCCTTTAAGGAATTTGGTACAATGAATTATACTTTTATGACATATTCACACAGGAACTGAGTTCCAAAATTATCTGATTTAAATAAAGATCATTATGTGCTTTGTCATTGGCTTTTGAACAGACTACATACAGAAAATATTTCTTAGGAAAATTTAGTCAACAGAAGAAAGAAGATTATAGGAGATATCCATAACTTTTCCGTGCTTTTCTCCATTTTATCTGTACTGCTTTCATTTCTTTTACTAGTAAGAAGTTCTTATTTTATAATTTATATGAGTTGAAATCTCTAATATATTTCAGTTATATATCTTCATCAAATTCCTTTGTTTCCAGAAAATATCTAACATTTTCCAATTTTATGGCATTTTATCATGATAAATAAACTTTGCTTGTTATATACAAGAGAAACACATATTCTAACCTGTGAATTTCTCGGCCTCTTAAGCTCTTCAGCCACTATGAGAAATCTTGTTTTTGTTATCTTATTTCCTGAGCTTTGGCTGTGTATGGAGAGAAATGAGACATATCCCCGATCTTTGGACTGAATCACTTTGCAAGAGACTGAGACTTATTGAATAGAATGAAATGAGTAGACACTGAAGGTGGTAAAGGGGGAAAGTCAATAGTCAGTGAAAGCAAGGTTTGAAGGGGATTCGGAGTAAAGATGACAGGGCCTATAGACAAAAGAGACAAAATAAGCATCACTTATGGATATTTGCTATGTTTTAAGAGCAGTCTCCCCTTACTTTCCAACTATATTTGGTGCAAATTGAAATTTGACTTTTAAAAATTATATGGAAATATTTTAAATGTAGCAATAATTCTTTGTATAAGAAAGGCTACCACTAACACTAATAAAAATGCGTCCACTATGCAGGTAAAAATGAAACTTGTCATTGCTATGATCAGAGTAGGAGGAAATATGTTTTCCTTATTTTCTAGAAAGTAGTCAGAAAGAAAACTGGATTACAATGATATCTAAGGAAAAATATAACTCAATAACTGGTGTATTATAATGAAAAATTATAGTGATAAACATAAAACAAAAACTAGACATATGTAAGTTATATGTGTCATAATATCCATTGATAGCATAAATTCTTTAAGATTCATACAATATAATAAATGTTACTTATAACAATAATAATAAAAATTGATATTTGGTTAAAATTATAGCCTCAATGTCAGTAATGTGAAGTATATACAGTGAGCACATTTTTTGTAAAAAATTACTTACCTTATATGTATATTTGTACAAATAGTGTCCTATGGAAAATATGGGTTAACTTTTCTTTCTTTCTTTTTTTTTGTTGAGGATGAGGATGGTTACTGGGGTCTGAAATCAAAGTCTTTACAATGAGTTACCTCCCGAACATTCCTTTAAAATTCTAACATAGGGTTTTGCTAAGTCACTAAGTTGCCCAGACTAGGCTTCAACTTACCGTCCTCTTGCCTCTGCTTTACAGAGTGTCAGAGTTACAGGCATGTGCCACCATGCCTGGCTTTTTTCTTACTTTCTCTTTTTTTATATTATAGTTTTTTGGGATTTTTTTACTTTTATTAGTACATGTTTGTAGTACATAATGGTTACATTCACTGTAGGGGATTGGTAGATGTATGCAATGAAATAAGACCTTTTAGTATTTTTCATTTCTGATGTGTTCAATGGTCTTTCTCAGAGGCAATGAATTACTACAAATGTAACAAAAGGAAATAAAATTGTTTCAAACTTTGGACTCACTAAAATGCATAATTTACCCATCAATAAAGCCAAGTTTTTAAAAATATTTTTTTATCTGATTCTTGGAATTTCTTGGTTTCTGAATCTACCCCCACATCATCAGGGAGTCAGATAGGATGATTTTTATGGTTTACATCCACAATGTCCCTCACAATCTCATGTTTGGAAGGTGATTGGATCATGGGGCACTATATTCATCAGTGGATTCATCCATTGATGAATTCAGTAGCTGAATGTGCTCTTAGGAAGTGGTGCCTTCTTGGAGGTGGATAATGTAATGGAAGGGAGTATTCTTGTCCTTGGTTCCTCTCTTCTTTCTCATTGTCTTCTTTCCTCATTGTCATAGTTTATGCAGCCTTTCTCTGTTATCCTTTCTGGCATGCTGTTTATGACATGGAGACAACTTCGTATGGACTCTGAAAACTGTGAACCCAAACAAACTTCAAGTTGCAGGTGTTGGGTGCTATGTCCCAACAACAGGCAAGAGACTAATACAGAAAATTGATACCAGAGAAGTAGAGTACTTTGATTCCACCTGACCATGTGGTTTAGAAGACTTTGAAACTAGTTTATGGGAGCAGTTTAGGAAGCTTTGGAGATGCTGGTTAGAGAGACCTACTGTAAGCTAAATTTGCTGAGAGATTCTAATTGGTACTCAGAACATAAAATGATAATAGGAATGCAGACAACAAGGACCAGATTCATGAGTTTCAACTGGGAATAAGGAGTCTGTTGGCTATTTGATTAGAGACCATTTTTGTTACACTATGACAAAAAACTTGTCTACATTTTGCCCATCTCCAAAGCCTTTGTATGACATTATATTTTAAAATAGTGGAGTAATTGATCTGGTAGAGACAATATCAAAGCAGCCCAATATTCCAGTTTTAGCCTGAGTGGGGATGACTGCTTTTAGCCAGATCTACAGTGAAAATTAGGAGCATAAAGCTGAGTGTTATGTAAAACCTGGAGCTTTGTCAGAAAGGAAACACTTGTAAAATTGTGGGCATAGACAGCTTGGTTGCTGAAAAGGTTAGCATTAAAATGAAGCTAAATAGTTTCATGAATACAATAAGAATGATGGCTTGCAGGCATTTGAGGAATCAGCAAAACTCTGCTGATTACAGGCTCAAAGGTGTAAAAGTGTAAAACTTCTATTTGATAAAAGATCCCTTGGGCTCTCTCATTTGAGAAGGGCCTCCTAGGGAATGAGTTCCCCATGATTCGCTTCACCATGCTCAGCCATGCAAGTTTTCAGTGGTCATTGGACCCATGGTCCAAGTGCCTGGCTACTGCTCAAGCTTGATGTCATCTACATGTTGATTTTTCAGGCATTCAGAATACAAGTGTGCAGAACAATGGAAGCTTCCATCTAGAGTTCAAAAAAAACCCTGAGAGACCAGACAATAATGCCCTAAATGAACAATGTGTGAAGCTGTGAGAGTGAAGCCAAAGGTGCAAAGGAAACCCAAGGAAGTTGGCGATGCCAGGAATGTGAAATTTATGTTTAGAAAATTCACAAAATGAGAGAGGAGTAAGGCCAAGAGAGAGGCCATGAGGGCTGCAACTAGTAATGACATGTGGGTGTGTGTACACCGCTTTTTAGAGTTCACCTCCTACTATAACATACCCTTGGTGCTAGACAAGGAGTAACATGATTTAATATTTGACCTACAGGGTTTCAGTCTTGAATGTTCAGTCCCATTCTTTTCTATTTCTCTATTTCTCCCCTTTGGATTTGGGATGTTTATACTGTGCTGTTATGTGTTAGCAGAGCTTAACTTTTAAAATTTTGTAGTAGTTCACAGAGTTTTCCTTGAATTTTCAAGGAGACTTTGCATTTGGACTTTTCAGCGATGCTGGATCTGTTAAGATTTTGGCCATTTTTAGAGATCAACTAGATGCATTTAGTATGATGAAATGGAAATGAGTTTTGGGGGGGTGGGCCAGGAGTGAAATGTTATGATTAGATCTGAAATGTGCCCCCAAATGTCTTGTGTTTTTAACATTATTGGATCTTGATGATACTATACTCATCCGTGGATCCATCCCTTGCTGAGTCAGGAGCTGAATATGCTGTTAGAATGTGAGGTATGGTTGGAGGTCTTTGCTAGGGATGTGACCTTGTCACTGGCTCTGCCTTTTTCTCTCTGCTTCTTGGCTACTGTGGGTCAAGGACCCCTCCTCCTTCACTCCTTACAACCATGCTATTTCTGCATCAGAGCCAATAAACCATAGGCTAATTCCTCTGAAAACTATGAAGCAATATAAACATTTCCTCCTTTATGTGGTAGGGGCTGGAATTTTGTCCCAGTGATGGGAAAGTAACAAATACAAAGGCTCAAATTTTTCTGTAAATAGTAAAAATTTTGTGCATTCTTTATTTATTTTGGAACTTAAGACTCATGTAATATTTTGTTCTAGAGCTTACATACAATAATTACTGCTAAACTATGTTTAGATATCAGTGTTTTTACCTCTAGACAACTGTCCAACAATCCAAGACATCTGGCATCCCAAACATGTGATCATGACAGTCACCTAACTTCATTAAGCCACAGTTGTATCATCTATGCAGTTACATTTTCTTCAAAGGATTTCTAAGGATTAACTGGTAAATATATATATTCTACCTAAAATAAATTGATAGTCTAATTGTGGTACATGTATTCAATTTTTATGTGTAAAATCCCCACTCAATCCAAATTATGACAAAGCAAGATTATAAGCTCTAGTTAAAAGAACTACAGCTCTGAAGCCCCTTTTTAAAAAGTAATCACTATCCCTTTTTATGTTACTTTGACAGATTTGGGAACGGCCAGCACGAAATATTCAAATGCATCTTGAAAGCTTTTATCTCGGGTTTCATCCTTCATGAATTCTCTTTACCATGACACCTCTCAGCAAGACTGCCTGATCAACCTCATCTCTGTCTCCATTTCCTGCTTCTTTTTTTCTCTTTTATGCACATGGCATCACTGAAATGTCATAGAATTTACTTGTGTGCTTCTTCTAGAATGCAAGTTCTGTGATAGTAGGCT
Organism: Heterocephalus glaber; assembly: GCF_000247695.1. Next base: position 13,793,899 of record NW_004624792.1, read on the forward strand.
CTTAGTGTATATTGTTCAAAAAACAAGTAATCTGAACCTGGGCATAGGGTAGGAAATGAATCTCTTTTAGCTAAAAATATTTCATAAATATATATATTTATATAAATAATATTTTATTCTTCAAAAGAAAGTTCACATACTGTCATTAATTTACTGTCAAAAATGTAAATATTCCTTTATATTTAATTATAGCATGTAATTCCATTTTATTGTCCAAACTCTTCCTCACTAGTAACACTGCCTTTCTGTTAACTATAAAATAACTCTCCTATGCTGTCAGTGAGCCTGATATACAGAGTGTGATAAAAAAATCCTTTTACTACTTTGAAAAAAATCATGTTTGAAGTCTGGTGGCATAGCTTATCATTAAAGCACTCTCCTAGCTTCTGTAAAACTCTGGGTTTGATCTCTTGCACCACTTGCATGAACACACACACAAGTAATGTGTGTGTGCATATAATATATATATATTATATATAATATGCATATGTATGTATATGCACACTTTTCGCTTTTTGTTTGCTGTGTGATTTTGTCACTTAAAACTTTCTTATGTCAGTTTTCATATCTATGAACAAAGCTTTTAGTACCATTTATTCTGTCTGCCTAACTCAAGCAATGTTGAGATGAACAAAGAAAGTGACATATATGAATGTCCTCTGAAAATTGTAACCAGTATATAAATACATTTCAGAAGAAATTTTGTAAATTTGAAATGTCAAAGTACTGAATTGTGCATTATTTAATACAGTTATATAGATAGATTTTTTTTCTTGGTAGGAAACTTTAGATAATCCCATTGAACAAAACAGGAAAACCTGAAATAATGTAAAATTATTGTCCTACATGATATATAACCTCCCTATTGACAAAAAAGGGACACACTGAAAACAGTCAGGGTTAAGAGATAGAGTGTAAGTTGCAAACAGGAATAACTGAGAGAGATTTATGCAAAAGAATCTCATTCCTGTCAAGACTGATAAGCAAGAGGGAAAACCTGAACCAATAGATAAGTGCTGTGGTTTCAAATACCCAGATAAGTCACAGTGGCAGTATAAAAGGGATGGACATTGTCAAATAGCCAATTTCAGCTGAATGATGATGCATTTTGCACAGGGTTAGCATTAATAGGAACAAACACAATATTCAGTCATTTTCAAAGAGAATGATATCTGAGTAAAAAGAGAATGCAAATAATTTAAAATAAATTCAAATACATGGCACAAAATGTGTTTGTATAATCAACTACCCCTCAACAACAATGCATACTTGTAAGTTTAAAATATTGGTTTCTAAGAAATCAATTTGAAGGTAGCAGTGAATATTTATGGTGGTATATAGAAAGCAAAAACAAGCTTGGCTGTGGCCCTGCAGTTACCAGGCTCCAGATTGCTCTGTAGAATTCTCATGCCGTATTCTCATTTCTAAGGTGAAGAACTTACTCAGACCACATGTACGATATCCATGTAACAGGCTGAGTTAGTGGAGCAGATTTTTTTTCCTCAGCCTAGTGGACAGATGTTCCATCGTAACAAAAAAACTCGAGATGATTTGTAAGTGACCCTGTAAGTTTTTGAAAATAAGAAACAAAAATCTGTAAGACAATTTTTTTCTCACAGGGGAGGTTTGGTGATATGGATTGTATGTGTAGCTGCCCTACTGTGAGAAATGTAAGGTGCATGGGTAGAAGTGACTCTGTGTAGTTTTCTTTCTCACAGGCAGAGAAATGGAAAGGACTGGAACCATCCACCAGTTTCCCTTGGCTTGTTGAGCTAATTTTTGCTGCTAACTATGCTCCCGAGAAAGTGTCCATAAAACCTAGCATACAGAAAGAAAACACATACCTGCCTATCTTGATCATGGCAGTAGGCTTAGCCATGATATTTAGTAGTGGCTTCTCTTTTTTAAATTTCAAAATGCTGTGTATTTTCTTTTTCTTTTGATGTGAACTGATCTGACATTTATGGAAACTACATAAATGAATTTGATGAAAATAATCATTTTGGGAGTATGACAACACAATGCTATTTAAAGTACATCAAAACTTTAGCCTGGCTGGAAAAAATCACAGCTACATGTCGCAGCAAAGTAGGTGCAGCAGTAAGAAGACACCACCAAAATCATAACATAGTAAGAGAGAGGAAGATTTTTTTATACAGAACTATTTCTCAGCCTTTCTCAGAAGAGTTTTTCTCCGTGTCAATTTTTAGACAGATATTTCTGTAGGTGTTTCTTTCCAAAGCATTTTGCCCCTTCTCTATTTCTGATTTTTTCTGTCTCATAAAATTCCTCACAAGAAGAGAGAGAGAATGAATGAGTGAATGAAAAAAGAAATGAAAGAAAGAAAAAGGAAAGAAAGAAGGAAGGAAGGAAAGAAAGAAAGAAAGAAAGAAAGAAAGGAATATTAAGGATAACAAACTCACCTTATAAGAAATGTTTGTTATAGAAATGAAGACATGCTTTATATGAATTAAGAGTAGTTGCGGCAAAACACTAAAGATTACAGAGAAGGCCAATCTGATAGATGTCATGAAACACACAGAAAATTCCTTGTACAATCTATTTTGCTAGGACCTATTCTTATTCCTGAACCGGGTAACTCAGAGCAGGGGTGGTATGTCAGCAAACTAATGTTCTTGTAGCTCTCCCAAAGACAAATATATTTTATATGTTATAGGTGTATAGATATGTGCTAGTGCTATATGTTTATATATTTGTACTTACACCGATTATCATTTAGCTCTATTATAACAGAAGGGAAGGAAAAAGCTTGAATTATATTTGTATAAACAAAATACCCAGTCAAGTAGAGGCTATTATAAAGCATTTGAGACACTTTTATTTCTTGAGTATTTGTCAAGATTCAAATGTGTGTACCACAATTGTTCTTGAATTAAGAACTTTGCATCAGGGGTCATAGTATCAGAGAACAGGGCTCAAAACTCAAATTTGTATGTGTCTTGAGGAATATCTGAGTGTCTTATAAAAATACTTTAACTTCCTTAGCATCTCCTTTTGCACATATAAAAGTTAATACAATAATAGTTCAAATCTTTTTGGATGGGTAAGATGATTTAGCGAGACAACAAATTTTGGACAGATAAAGGTAAGTGCTTGAGGGCCAACCCTTACAGTATGACCTCCCCAAATACACACTGGTCTGGAAATCTATTCCCATAGAAAGCAATTCTAATCCAATGTGTAGGACAACCATCCTAGTCTGCTACAAGATTTAGTTTCATGAGTTTTTGTCAAAAAGCATGGCTCTGGCTGATCTGGTATGTGGATTGTTTACCTTAGTGTGGCAAGCACTGAACCCATTGATTCATATTCTTTAAAGCACTCCATACATGACTGTCACTGCTATTATCACCGTTACTTTTAGCATTTTATTATATAACCAAATTGCATTTGCTTTTACTAATATTACTGCCATTATTTCTAAAATAATTTGCAGTTTATTTTTGGAATGGATTTAGTTTGAGAAAGACAAAGAAGGTAGTGTCATTGTTTGGACTTATGATGAAAATTTAAAACTTGTGACACTATTTCTTCACTTAATACAATAAAAATTGTTATAGATGTTTCTAGAAATGTGAAAAAAGAGGAATATGTGTCATGCTTATTTCTTAAAAAGGAGGTAGAAAGTATTTTATGAAGTCAGCCTTGGATAAGAAGATGCTTTGGAAAAGGTGCTATCAGACAGAATCTTCTCTGGGATGCGCCTACCATCATCCCAGGCTTATCTCCCAATCAAAGTGTATTACCATTCGGAATTCTGTTTATGACTCACGGGCTCCTTGACTCCATGAAACCCACAACAACTCTGATTGCTGATCTTCATCTCTTCTGTATGTGTGTTAGGCTCTTTATTTCCTGCTTTTCTTTCAATGTATGCCTGCTATGTGGTGAGGCATACTCTTGTTGTGCTATTGATGGTTAAATGTTGTCTCTGTTTTTACTGTGAAGTTCCATTATTAGAGTCACTGCCCAGATTTGCCACTTCAGGAAAGATTTTGAGTTCATATCTTGGCAAAACTAGATTAGAATTTTTGAAACCACTGGACTGAACTGTCCTAATTTCACAGGTAATAAACTGACTGATCTTGTGGATAGACATAGAATGAAGAAAAAAGAAACATTTCATATTGTTTCAGATATAGTGTATTTTGTTGAGAAAAATACAAACTTTTAGTCCTCGATAAATATTTAAGATTTCCAATAATATTCTAATGACCTTAGATTGTGTAAATACACTTAAGCAGCAGGGTACCAACATAAATACTGTAGTGCTAGAAATAATTTAGGCAACAAACAAAACAGCTTAAACAGGTGATTTGTCTGACCAAGATAAACAACCAGTCAGCAGAAGAACTGGGATAATATCTAAAACTAAGACTTTCAGTTTAGGATTCTCTATCAATGTATTAAGTTGCTTCATCTCACAAATACACACATGCATAAAAAAAATGATACAGAGTACATCACATAGCAGGTGTGGCAGTATTTTTTTCTATCTGCCACCATTTTTCTTTGGCACCGCTATGATCATCATCATCATCATCATCATCATCATCATCATCATCATCATCATCACTATTATTGTTTGTGGTACCAAACATTGAACTCAGGGTCTTCACACTTAGGTACATCTCCAACACTTTTATTTTTTGTTTTGAGATAGGGTCTCCCAAAGTTGCTAAGTTGCCTGACTATGCTCAAACTTGCAATCCTTTTGCTTCAGCCCTTCAAATTAATAGACTTAAAGGTGTGTACCATCATTCCTGATTCAATTTTATTTTTGAAAGAATGAGGATATAGAAATTTATATTTGAAAATATTAGTTAAAAACCATGTAATTTTCATAGTCATAGAAAAATTAATAATTCAAATTAATTTCTGTGTATTTACTAATCCTTAAAATTTTTATTGGGACAGAGGGTGTGGCTCAGTAGTAGAGCACTTGCCTCACCTATATGAAGATCTAGGTTTGATTCTCAGGGCTGTAAGGAAAAAAAGAAGAGTACATATCAATACAACTATATATTTTAAGATTTTTGGCAAATTTAGCATATGTAGAATGAAAATCTAAGTATATTTCTCCAAATACATGTTATTCAAATGGTATTTGTATTACAAAACATGTAATTGTATTATTTATATTTGATGTTTATATTGACAATATTTTATTCCATCTGTCATATTCTTATGTGAACGTTTTGGTATTTCCATTTAATAGATAAAATCAAATGTATGATTTCTATCTTTCAAAAGTGAGAAGTATAGATATCTAAGGGGAAATACAATGAATAAATACTTCCCAGTATTAATGGAAAAATAAGAGTATTTGAATTTAAGAATATCTGGTACATACTTTCATAAAAGTATAAACTTTAAGCTTTTAATGATAGTCATATTCTTCTAAATGTTGCAGATCATCTTGATCCACAAAATGCATCAGCATTCATCAGAAGAATGAATGTTTAAGCTTAGCTAATAATGATAAGCAAGTTACTTAGCTTTACTCATCAGTTTCACACTTCCTTATTAAGACTTTTAGCACACAACATATTTATTGTAAGTTTGCTAACTAGTCATATTAGAAATACTTCAACATTTTAGCCAGTCCATAATTTTGGAAGTTACTTTATTGATAAAAATATCTAAAGCATAGTTTAATTTATTATTTAACGATATGTTTCTATTTTCAGTTTTCTTAAACCTTAAAGAATATTCTAGAATGCTATAATGAACAAAGATGCACCATCTGACACTTGTTGCTAATATTTTCATCCCTAGAATGAGAGATCACTAGAACAACATTTTTTTTTTCATTTTGTACTTTGTTAGGTATGTTACATTTAATATAAATCTAAAGAATTACCATTTTACTTAGTTGAATAGCTGAATCAAAAGTAACAGGTAGATCATAGGAATGTAATCATATTCACAAGAGTCAAGCTAATGATATGGTTTGGTTTGTTTCTCCTTCAGAATGTGTGTCATTTTGACAAAATACTTCTGAAAGTTATGTCATAAATATTTAGAACTAGTCACTTGGAGATAAGTCTTTTCTGGACTTCACTAGTCAATATAATGTAATACATAATATTATGTGTAAATTACTTACAATCAAGCAAAATACTTTATTAACCATTTCTTCTTTCTTAGCTTGACAGCAGACATTTATAAATACTTTATCTTCTAGATGCAGCTACTCTGAATAAAAATATATTCTTAATAGAACTTTCCCTTCTCTATTTCTTATTTAATAGAAAAAAGAAAAAAACAAACAGCCTCAAAGACATCATAAACAACATTATCTGTGTTTTAAGGGATAATTCACACTGACAGAAGAAAATGGAAGTAAACTCAAGTATATTTTAATCTATTGATACTCTGTGTGTCAATGAATAGGTTCATTTAGCAGATTTATGCTTCACATAAATCTCAACTTCCTGTGTGTAATTTAAGGCACATTGTAGATTAGGAATCACCAACATACATTAATTCTCTGGGCAACAAATCTTTTCTATGAAGAAAAGAGACCATCAGCCAGAATGACAGCAAAATATTGCTATCATTAATGAAAACACATTGAAATAGAGATAAAAATATTTCAATAAAATGAGAAGCATGACATTACAAGTCAAATAAGAAAGGATATAGTCTGTCCCAGGATTTCCAGAGTTTGTATAAACTTATTTTAAAGATGGCTCGTGGGAGCTTTTGCAGGAATTATTGGTGGTGGACCAATTAATTAAAATTGGAAACCATCTGCTCTGGGTCACTGGCACACATATCAGTTAGATTTCTATAAATAAGTTCAATTGAGAGTTTCAGTTACTTCTTCTTTTTTTTTTTTTTTTTGGTACCCAGGATCAAACTCGGGTCCTTGAGCTTGCTAGGCAGGTGGCGAAACCACTGAGCTAAATCCCCGGCCCTTCAGTTACTTCTTTTAACACCTATATAGAGTTAGAGTAACTGAAAACAGGATGAGATCAGATTCTATAAAAGCTATTGGTAGAGTAATAGAGTTTAGTGTAAAGGAAGAGAGAACAGTAGTTTACAATTAGGAATTTAATACACTGAAACAAACCATTAGACACTGGGAACTGGAGTATGAATATCAAAGCAAGTATTTACAAATTCTAACAGAAACAAGTTTCAAAAATAAAGTAAAATATATCTCCTGAAAATTGGTGAGTAATATGTTGCTGACATGTGGTGTCAATCGAGGGCCTAGAATCTCATCACCCATCAACATATCTTCCCATTATGTTAGAGGTACAAGTCTAAACTCAATACCTGATACAAATCAGGAAATGGAACAAGTAAATTAAATACCTGAAAAGTACACTGAAGAAATATTTCAGAAATATTAAAATTTCACCACTTGATCACAATGTAATTTCTTGGAACAAAAAGAAAAGGAAAATCAGCACTCTTTGAGAATTTAATTCTTGGCTTTTGAACAAACACTTTATTGACTTACAGTTGGAGTTAATTAAAATGTCTGAAGAGGATGCTTTCTAAAAGAGTCTGCATGATTTATTTCAAAGAATTCTGGAAATTTCTTAATGGCTTGGGGATTTAAAGATTGATTCCAAACCCAATGAAGTTGTACTAATGCTAAATTTGCCTACAGATGATGGAAAGAGCACCCTAAATAGATGTGCTAAGATTTATTTCTATATTTATGTTGGTTGAATTTGGCCCAAGACAGTTCATGATATTGAGTCCACCTATGGAGTGAATATAGGAGATTTAGTTCCCATAAAATACCTCTTTTTATCTTTCTGAGACTCAGTAAAACTGGAAAATTTTGCCAAATTTGCTTAGTTTGCGCAATTGTAGCCATCCAATAAACTAATAAAAGGGTGTACAGTGAGCTTCAGGGACCACAGGAGTGAAATAGACATAACTACAAATTCTCTCTCTCTCTCTCTCACTCGCTCTTTCTCTCCTCCTTTCTCTCTTAGTCTCTTAAACAGACACACACACACACACACACACACACATATTTGACTGCTTGTTATTAGGATGAGTTATTAGAACTCCCAACAGCTGAAGATTCCTCCAGTGTGATTTGGAAGGAATATCAATGTGGTAGACATGGGGCACATGATGGACTCCCAATAAATTGGGGCTAACGTTCAGCAAGGTCTACTGAAGCAGCAGGCATTCTCCTTAGCTGAGAGGAGTGTTTATGGGGACTTGTTCTCCAGGCTATGTCTTGCATCAGTTATGGCATAATGTGTAGGAGTGGTTCCTAGGAATCAGTAACCCTTCAGTTCTGGAAGTTTCTAATGTACAAACAATGATCTACTTTAGGGAAGCATTTAATTTTAGGTCCTAAAAGATTGTCAGGCACATCATGCTAGTAGTTCCTTTCTTAACTGCTGTATTAGAATCATTTTGGAAACACATTTAACACATAAATTCTCTTAGCTCACTTCAGAGTGCTGATTACTCTCCCCATGAGTTTACTTTAGATTTTGTACTGCTAACAAGCCTCCCATATAATTCTGCTCAGTCATAACCAAATCCCACCCAAGTAAAATGAGTTTCCTAGTCTATTCACCTTTACAAATCAAAAAATGGGAAGTCCAGAGAGTAAATATGACTTGTACAAGGTCACTTAGCAGTTAACTCTGCAATGAAAGAGTTAGCATAGCAATCCAATTTTCCAGATGCTGCATGAAAACCTATTGCCAATATGGTGCTTTTTCTGTTATGCAGATTTGGATGAGAAATAAAAGCTGAAAAACTAACTACCATCTTCATGAATACGGTGCCTCAAGTAAGCTCAGTTGTTGAAAATATAATCTTCAATCTTCAACAAAGTTAAAATTCTGTAGGAAAATAGTATTGCTTTTAGAAATCCATTTGGCAAATTAACAAATTCTCTTGAATCATAGCCTTCCACTTTATTGGGTCTCTCAGGAAAAATATAAAAAGACAAAACCATGTAACATTTTCTTACTCTGCTGAACAATAATTCTCTGTAATATCTGGATTTGCCAGGTGCAGGGGTAAGATTACAATACAGGCAGTTGCAGATCTCCCTCTTTCAGTGATTAAAACAGTCTTTTGCTTCTTTGAGATCAGCACACCATACCCTCCAGCCAGCTTTGCTGGAAAGATTGACGTCTGCAGCATTCAGGCATGCTGTTGAAGAGATAGTCTAATAGCAGTGTATATCAAATCATCTCTAGACTGCAAATGAAAATAGAGCATGATTGTTAGCCCTATCGCAATTTGCATTCATCTCACACACCAAGGTGCTTAGGAAACAGAAACTGGTAAATGAATAAAGATCAGAATATTTAAGATCAGAAGTAATTGGTGGTTGAATATTTTGGTGGAAAAGATCACAGAATTTTATCTTTTTTATTATTTTATTCTGTATGCTCTAGTGTATGAATAATATAAGAAACATTTTGTTAGAATGCAGCAGGTATTTGAATTAGTGTTCTCACAAAGAATTATGAGGTAGACATTTCCCCATTTTATTAAGGTATAATTGGCACATAAAAATTCTATGTATTTATGATATACAGCATCATGTGTTGTGAAAGGATTACATCAAGCTAGTTAAGGTATTCATCACATAATTTTATATTAGAGAAGAAAAAAAATAATGCCAAGTTACCTACTTCGTTAGGAGAAATTTTCATTGCAACTTAAGTTTATTTAATTGTTTTGTCTAAATAGTACTACTTAGATTCTATTTGAAGACAAAAGTATTGGACAATAACTCTAGATTTACAAAGAACTATCTCAGTAGCCATCAATGTTTATTCCATTTTTCACACCAAGTCTGTGGATTTGGACTGTATAATCCTTTCTACCTGAAATACTTTTAAATGACTGTTTTATCATATATTCACAATATCAATTGAGAGATGTATATAATAGTTTTTCTAGAAAAATGTCAAATCCAGTACAGTAGACTATAACTTTTGCTATAGAATATCTGAAACATGAGAAAGTCTAATGTGTCAGTTTATGAACTTTATTCATAAAATAAAAATGAAGAACCCATATTTAAAATATAAATTTATACACACACAAACAGAATAGAAAAAGAAGGTTGCTAAGTAAAATATCCACATCATTATCATGAAACTGAGCTGAATTATTGAAAAAAATAAATAGAAAAAAATTCATACCTGAAAAGATCATTTTACATGGAAATTCAGTATCTCTGTTACTAAACATGTTTTAGGAGAGAGAAGAAGAAAAGGAAATGAACCACTTTGAGCCTATAAGGAAATTAATCTTTTGTAATTCCTTATTTTGAAAGTTTTCCTTGAAGCCATAAAAGATGAATCTTCAATCTTCACCCACTATATTTTAGAATTTGAACTCAGGTACACAGAATAAAATAATAGGAAATTTCAATATTCTGATGTTTTTCATTCAAGCATAGTTTATCGATTCATGTTTTACTCAAGAACAGCTATTCGTTACTGAATCTGTAAAAGAAAAAAATTGAGGATTCTTGAAATATGATAGGTATGTATGTGAATACAATAGGGCAGAATATGATATTGAACTTGACTGAATTTCTGAAAAATTATTTTTCAGAGGTCCTTGAAATTTTAGAGCAATATTAAATCTTAATTTGGCAATACATTTTTGAATAGTGAATTTCTGGCAAACTCTTAAGGGGCAGGAAGTTTTTTCGGTGCTCCTATCATTAGAGAGAATATAGCAGAGCCTGACATGTAGGAGACAGGCCTGGGTAAATGTGCGTATGTGAGTAGTATGATATCATGTTGCCTCCTGACATGAATTTATCAAGAAACCCTCAGAGCCAGAGTCAAAGAGATTTGTGATATTTTTTATTTTTATATGTTGCTAGAGCATTTCTGACTTTATGTGTTGCTAGAGTTAATTTTCTTTTCACAACATAATAAAATAACAATACTAATAAATTTGAAAAACATATTAGAGACTACAGAATACTTATGCTTTGAGATAAGAATCGACAGAACACTGGGAAGTCTGGTATCTATTAGTTTCTAAAAAAGAGTCAAAATATCTTAACATACTTCAGTTTTATTAATCCTTTGTATTAAGTTACTATGGAGAACATCATAATTTCCCCATCATAAATATACTCAGTTTTAATAAGGCAGTTATATGGAGGAAGATAATAAAGTTTTTCTTTATCCCAAGATTTTTTACCATTTTTAGAATGTAAATACAAACATATTATAACTTCTTGAGATCTGCTTAAAAGAAGAGGAAAACAGAGAAATTAGCTGAGACTTAAAAATAGTTTCGTATACATTCATTACTGTGGTAATAAATTCAAGAAATTACCATTGTAAATGGTAAAAATCTGGGATGTGTGTAATACCTATTTCTAGATCTAAAATGCAGAAATCACTTGGGGATTTCAACAATGTGATAAGCTCAAGGCTGATAAAATATATTTGGATATGTAAAACACACTCTAATACATGCCTATCATTCTTTGCCTCATTGGGTCTCCACTCTGTATCATTTTTGCACATAAATGAATAATATAAAGTATTTTCAAACATTCTTCATATGTGGTTAACATTCAGAAAAACATGAAACCAAGTCATGAAGTCTCACGCCCTTTCCACTGCAACCAGTAAACAGTGTGTACCTAGCTCATGCATCAGATCTCAATATTCTTCAAAATATTTTTCTCAGTAAATTAGCCCAGAGACCATTTCTGAGTTCATAAACCAATTATACACCCATGCCAAAGGCATAGGCATTACTGAAGGCAGCACAGGCCTGGGAATGAAGATGACCTTACTGGGAGGCCTAGTCCTGCTACTTACGGGCTATATGCTTCCCATCTTCCCTCTTTCACCCTGAACTTGAATTTCTTTCAGTGTAAACAGGAATTTGACAGCTAATAACAAAAACTTATCAAGTCACAATTAGGTAGCAGATGCCATATTAAATACTGGGGAATATTAGATGAAGCCCATGCATACATGGAATTAGGAAGATTCAGAGAAGCAATTATAAAGAAAATTTAAAACTCAGAGAAAACTTGGAACAGGGACAAGTGACCTAGTTTCTTGAGAAAAAGAAATATTTCCAAAAGAAAATGAAGCTAAGCCTTCAAACGTTAATAAAGATAATCAGAAGCTTGGAAATTTGAGGATCTGAAGAAAAACAAATGTGATCACTTCAAGGAAGAAAAAGAGACTAAATATTTATTTTAATTGGTTCATAGAGTTAAAAAAAAAGATGGAACTATATTGTGCTGTAGAGAAATATCTTCCTTTTAGATTTTTAAAACTTATATGTAATGTATAAAACTATCATATAGTAAGAGTTCACTATAGAATAATTATTAGTATGGTCATTACACAATCTATTTTCATGAAATCACCATTTAAACCAGAATTTCCAATATAATTTTGGAAAGTCTATATAAATAATGATGACAAAAACTCACTTTAAATTGTTCTCAAGACTATAAGCCAACATAAATCTACTTCATATCCTTTATGTGTATTAACGTTATCCAAATAACGTTGTAAACTCATTCCCACTTGTACTCGCCTTCTAAAACCTGAAAAGGATAAAGGGATTAAAAAGCTGAGCAAATCTTAAGAATCCTAATCACTCATTTTACTAATATGTGTATGAAATTATTGTACAGTTTTCATCGACTTCTTAGAATTAATGTCAATGTTTTTTTACTTATGTGAAAAAGTGATTAAACTATCAACCAATTGTATTTATGTAAATAAGCAAAAACACATGCATGATTGCCACCAGAAATAAATTATATAACAAAACCTACAGAAAACTGTTACATGTCTATTTTTTCTTCTTATTTTTAGTTAGTATATATTTATGATACGTAATGAATACAATGAATACATTCAATTCATCTTGGGAAGTTGCTACACATGCATACCACAACTTAGCCCTTTTTTTTCCCTTCTCCTTCCCTTCCTCCCTTCTCACTCCATAGCTATATCACCTTCACATTTGCAACAGTTCTACCTCTTTCTTTTCTCTCATTTATCTTTTATTTTGTTCTTTAAATTATGTATACATTGGATTTCTCATATAAGAGAAAACATGTGTTTTTTAACCTGTGTCTGGCTTATTTTGCTTAGCATTATGTTCTCATGGTGCATCATATATGTATAGGAACTCCATTTCTTCTAGGTTCTGCAATTTATTGGAACATGTATCAGTAGTTTCTTCTAATCATCTGAATTTTGGGGATGCTTATTGGGATTTTGCCATTTTCATTTTTAATTTTATTGATGTGAGTATTTTCTTTCCTTTTTGGTAAGTTTAACTGAGAGTTTATAGAAAACATTTTCACATTTCTGCAAGGAGAAAAACAACATGCTTACACAAATATAGAGAGCATTTGATACTATCAGGCAACTAGTGAGAGATATCTAATATTAATATTAGCAATTGAATGTAACTAAAACAAAATCTCTGTCCATATTCATCCAATCTTGTTTATACTTTTAAAAAACTAACTGATTCATCGATCCTTTCTATTGTCTTTTGAGTCTCAATTTTATTAGTTTCCACTCTGACCTTTACAATTTCGTTTCTTCTATTAATTTCAGATTTGGATTGCACTTGTTTTTCTAGAATCTTGAAAGGTATTAGATTACTTATCTAGGGTTGCTCAATTTTTTTAAATATGTGCCTTTACAGCTATACATTTTCCTCTATGTGCTGCTTTCATTGTGCCTCATAGGTTTTAGCATATTGTGTTTCTGCCATTGACATTTGATTCTAGAATGTTTTTATACATTTTCTGGTTTCTCCTGTGAACATTGATAATTCAGTAATGTATGGTTTAATCTCCATGTGTTTATGTAAATTCTGTAGGTTTTTCTTTCTGTTAATTTCTAACTTCATTCCACTGTGATCTGATATTATGCAAGGAAATATTTCAATTATTTTTTATGTACTGAGACATAATCTATGGCCTAAAATATGGGCTATTTTGGAGAAATATCTGTATACTCTTGAAGAAAATGTGCACCTTTTTGTTGTTGCTGAATGAAACACTATAGCTCTCTATTAAGTTAATTGTTTAATGATGTGGTTTAACTCTGATATTTCTTTATCAAATTTTTGTCTGGTTAACCTATAGGATTGTGACAGTGGACTAATGAAGTTCTCCATTATGATTTTATTGTTATCTGTCTTTTTTTCTATCCAGTAGCTTTTTATTTTATGAAGTTTGGGTGTGCCACTATTTGGTGCATATGTAATGATTGTTATCTCTTCATGTTGTGTTGTTTCCTTTACCAGTATGCAGTGGCCATCATTATTTCTTCTGACCAATTTTGGGTTAATGTCTGAAAAAAAAATAGTTACTCCTGCTTGCTTTGGGGCTCTAATTGCATGAAGTATCATTTTCCATTCTTTCACTTTCACCTTTTGAGTTTGTGTGTGGATTAGGCATGTCTCTTGTAGCCAATATATTGTTCTTTTTTTGATTCAATCTGCTAGTCTCTTTCATTTAATTGGAGAGTTAAAACCATTGACATAGACAGTTACTAATGTAAGGGTTAATTGAATCATGTCAGGCATTATTTTTCCAGGGCTGATCCCCCCCCCCTTTTTTTTCTGCTCTTACTTAACTACTCTTCCAGTTAACCATACTTTCCTTTAGACTTTTTGGTGCTGGTGGCCTCCTTACCCCTGAATAGGATTCCCTTGAGTATTTTCTGCAATGTTGGTGTAGTGGTCATCTATTTCTTTTGGGTTTTTTGTCATAGAAAGTTTTTATTTCTCTGTCAATTATGAAGGCTAATTGTGTCTTTTGGAGTTTTGGAGTCATCTTGATGACTTTTTTCTTTGGATTTTTGTTTTTGTGTTGAGATTTATAGATAAGTTGGGAGTAAAAACATTAACAGTATTGTAGGAATGCCTTAGTAAGTGATTTTTCCCCTTAGGTTTCAGTGTGACAACACACAGTGACCCATTCTACCCATTCAAAATACTGGGTTCAATCCCTAGCACTGGGAAGATGGCTGTCAAAATATCTGAGTTGCCTGATGTATCTGTCACTTGAATAGTCTGTGAATAGGGCTGGATTGTGGACTAAACCTCTGTAAATGTATTCACCTTGCTTTTGGAGGTTGAGTGACCAGTGTCTGAACACGGCACTCAGAATGTCTCTGGGAAGATTGGAGGGGAAATGTGTGCTTGGAGTCTATGTATTAGGGGCTGAGAGTGCTCGGCCTTCTGCTGATCTCAGTAGGTGCATCCACTGACTAAGACTTATTGAAAGTCCCACATGGCAGTATGCATTACCTGCTACTATATTCAAACCACTGCCGCTCCATGCTATTTGTCCTACTGAAAATCTTTCAGCCCAGATTTTGCTCTCCCTTAAGGTGGGTGGGAGCTTTGGTCTTTCTCCTAATGTCATGATTTTTGTATTTCTGTGTGACAGTCACTTTTTATCTGGGCAAATAATGACTGTTATGGCAAGTGTCTATTTTCTTCCTGTAGTATGGTGGCAGTTATTGCTTAGAGGTAATAGAAAAATGTGAAGACTTTCTAGTGAGGAGTAAAACGTTGTTAGGAGTTACTTAAGATGGTTTCCTGCCTCAATTCTATCCAAGTCCATTTTAGATTTGTTTTACTAAAGTTACAGGGTAGGTTGTGAAGATGGCTTCCCAACCTGACCTGTTTAAATCTAGAGAGAAAAATGGGAATTCCATCTCTTGTTTCTTGGGTCATTTGTCTATACTCAAATTATGAAGATTGTATCACTGTTTAGTAGCAGAGCTCACAAGAATAAGATGAATTGTTCATTTTAGTGCTGCATGGGAGAAGAAGAGCCCCTTTCCTCACTAAGCCAAAGTTATTTTCACTGCTGAAATATGTTGCTTCAGTTACGTCTGTTTCTAAATGCCAATATTTCAGTTTCACCTGGCACCTAGATCTCTGTAGTCTTGTGCTTTCCTGTGGTACACATACGTCCTGAGAGACACTGTGTACTTGTACACTGTGTGTGTGTACTTGTTGTTTTGGATGACTGTTCCAAAGCAACTTCTGAATGTAGGCTGCCACCAGCCTGCCAGCTTCTACATCTAATTGCTACAGAATTTTGTAAGTCGGTAAGCATCTCCACTAACTTAGGGTTTTCTATTAATTTATAACTAGGATACTTGAAATGTTATTATTATCAAAGAGTTTTAGAAAAACTAGAATAAAAATAAATCTATTTTGAATTTCAAACCCAAAAGAATATGGTTAAATCTAAGATGATATTTAGGTTAAAACTATTATCAGTGGGTGGTTGGCAAATCAAAAAATCTAGTTGGCTTCTCTTTACATTGAAACTAGTATAAGAAAAAGAATGTAAAGTTTAAAAGTTATAGTTTTTTATGTCATAATGTATTATTAAATTAGAATGAAAATGACCAAAAACTGTTGTAATAACACAATTGTGCAAAAATTGTGCCCTATAAAAATAAATAAAGCATGGCTTTAAGAAACTAATGTATTTTACTTCCCAAAACATAAGCACTGATAGTAGTCAACATATCCCAATCAACATGGAAAATTAAAACCAAAAAATAATTTTAAAGGAGCAAAACTTATAACATCTAAACTGAATTAATTGCTCTCTGTATGAAATATTGCCAATATTAAATAGAACAATTAACTTGATATAGACATTTTACTCCCCCAAAATAAAACAAACCAGAATGCAGATTCAGGTGATAAATAATATGAGCTGAAAAAAATAATCCATATGATTTATATAGTTTCATTTCTTCCAGTCTTTAGAATTGTGTGTATTTGTTGCCTTATTTTTTTTTCTGTATGTATATAATTTTAAACTTATGACAAAATTACAAACCAATACCCTGAACACTTGTAGTTTGCACAACCCTGAGGGAGTAAATAGGAATCTGAAAGCAAGGAAATGCAGATAAAGTAAGTGCTCAACATCAGGCTGGGGGTGTCTAGAGAGGTTACTCATGAGAGGATTTCTAAAAGTTTGGAATTTATCATTTGACTTGAACTGAAAAATCAATAAGTTAATTACATTTTAACTCTTTTTTCTTTTACTTTATACTTCACTTTTGGGCTATGATCATCCCTTCAATATTTTATCTTGACCAAAGTGTACTTCAAATAGAAATAATGAATCCCTTCCCTGCTTCCCCAATAAAGGCTGGAGCTCAAAGGGAATTGAGACATTTTGTTTATTAAAAACTGTTCCTTTGATTTATGACAGAAAAATCTCCAAAGAATTGTTGTTTCAGATTTCCTGTAGATAAATGGCATTAACATGTCATTGACATTTGCTGGAATGAAGTTATCTCAGAAATCTTCCAACCAGAAGACAGAATCTGTATGATGAGGAGGTTATGCAATGATTTATCTTCAAGTTTAGTTAGAGAAGCAGCATTCAGGGAAAACCAGGCACTGCCTGGCTTAAAAAAATACCTGGTACAACTTTGAGCATAGATGACATAGATGATACCAATTCATTCTTCAACTCTGTTAGACCAGAAGTGTAGGTTAAACAGTCAGAGTTCTAAGCGTAATCTAATTCCTGGTACCCGTGAAGCCCTACACAGTTGATGACAAAAAATAGAGGGATTTTACTTATCATAAAATGTTACCATTTATCTCATGATTCAAGTGATCAATTTGGTTTTTTGTAGCCTCTTAGAGTATAATTACAATCCTTTGTATCACAAATATAAGAAGTTATTGAGGTATCTTTTTATTCTCTCTGTAGAATCTTTCAGGCTTTATTTCCTTTTAAAATTAATTGCTGTCAATGAATTAGAAATGTGAGGAAAAGTCTGTTAAGTGTTGATTTGATACATGAGTGAATACATGCATATATCTAATCTACATTTTATACATTTGTTATTAAATCATTTTATTAATCAGTTACATGTTGAGCCTTCATTTATATGCACAGGCATTGTGACTTTACTCTGCATATGAATCTACAAAATCAACAAGTTAAATTAGCAAAGCGGAAGAAGGTAGTGACTCTCAGAATGATTTGATTCATAAGTCAGTCTCTTCTTCCATCTATTAAGACTTTTCAAATAGGATGTGCCGTGTGTTCAGAATTTCCAACCAAACACTGGATTTCTTAAGGACAGAGACCATGTTGACTGTTCCTGTGTGTGTGTGTGTGTGTGTGTGTGTGTGTGTGTGTTTGTGTGTGTGTGTGCAGCTGCATTCTAAATAACAAGTCTTCTCTCTAATGTGTAGAACCTGGGGAAAAATTCATACAGTATGTTTTTTTCTGACTTCATTCTTCCTGATAGTTTGGTAAAGATTATACTGAGTAAACCAGGTGTCAGTAACAGCTTTAAAGACAAAGCAAGTCAAAACAAATGGGGGGAGGGGGGTAAGAAAAGGCCATCTGTGAAGTTCACTTGCCTGAGTCAATCAGGAGGATGGCACTCCTGGTGTAGAACAAGTTCAATCTTAATGAGAAGCAAGAGTTACATATAAGTCTTTCCTTTCTCAAAGGTCAGCAACTCAAGATCTCACAAAACTCAGAGAATAGAATAAACCTGATTTATTATATTATATGAGGTATCTTAAATACCTGATGCCTTGAAGTGAGTAATTTGATTTGAACAAGATAATGCATGTGCATGAGTTAGCACTTTCAATATTTCTAGTTAACTTTATTTCTCTTAAGACAAAAATATGGACAGAAGGAATTGACATAAATATCCAGAACTAATTGTCGATTTATGAAATCATTATACAGATTTTAAAGAACAATTCAATATACTCATTTGTACTCTAAGACAGTTAATTTTTCATTTTATATATTTGTCGGGGTTTGTATCCTTCTACTCCAGGGAGTACATTTATCATAAAAGACACAGTGAGTAGTAATCCCTGGATTAGTATAACACAGCATCCTTGGGGTTTAAATAAATCAATAACTGATTCTACTCTTTCCTGCTTGAATTATGAACTAAATGCTAAATAATAAACAATCAGTATGTAGAGGATACAAATTGTCACTCACAAAGACTAAGATAAAGAATATTGCTTGGAGCAGAACTGATGTTTGAAATATTTAAGAATTTAGTTGCAAAGACTTGAATCATACAAGGTGATAGCATCCAAGCATAAAAAGTATAAGGCCACAGGAAGCATATGTGTTGAATATCAGACCTGACTGTGTTGGACAGGATGAACTTGCTTTCTCCTATCCACCAGAATATCAAGTTAAGACAAACTATGTGAAGAAAAGTTTTAAAAGAAATTATGTCTTACCTAGTTATATCTCAGTCTTATGGAATGAAATGGTGAAATAGACGAACAGTTCTCCTGGAATGCTGAATACTAGGAAAAAATTAAATCTGCCTACAAAGAAAAAGGACAACTGACTTTGTTAACCAATTAGGTGACAAGTGCCACACCTATGTAAGGAATTTGTGACAGGGATTTAGACAACCTTAAGAAATATCCCTCCTCGAGGAAGAAATAACAGGAGAGAGAGAAAAGTGTCTCTTCCTACAAATAGTCCATCATTAATGCCATGAACTTTCTACCAAATAGACAAAACAAATAGAAATCTTAGTGGAAGACTAAGTTAAAAAAATGAAATATTGACCCATAACTACACTTGGCTTACTGAGTTGATTGGCTAGTGATTTGAAAGAAGCAAAACCAGCATTGAAAAAAATAATAGGGTTTGAATTCACTATTCTCCAAAATTTGAAAATTTTATCACAATTAAAATACCCAGAATTGCTAATTGGTAAAGACATAGGTATATATAGATAGATATGGTTATATGCATACAATTTTATATTTAATATGCAGAATATACAATATCTTCATATTAATAAGCTTGTTTTCTTTTACATTAACTTTGAAGGATCACTTTATACTGTCCATATTTTTATAATAAAGGTACTTATATCTTTAAAACGTTTTAATATGAATCAATCAGAACTAGGAGACCCAGTCCTAATAATATTTGATGGTAACAAAAGAACAAATGTCAAAGCAACCTGAGAGTTGATTTGTGGCAGGCTCTGTACTGAGTGTTTATGCCTAGTTAGATACATTGTGCATGTTTCTCTTCTCTGCTGTAAAGATTTAATTTATACTTTCTTTGTTATGCTTTTCAATCCACTTTGTAAATGTTGATCCACTTGGCATATTTTAAAGAAACATAGTGAACTGTTTGTACATCTATGTATGCTTGGTGTGCCCAGTGTAGAGAGGAACAACATTGTCATCTTGTTTAAGGTGACTGAATGTTACTATTTCCCCAGAGAGTTCAATTCTGTGTCTGTTCTTTCATTTTAATTACTAATATTGCACATTTTGCTTTCAAAAGTGTCCCCATTTTGATGTGAATTATTTGCCCAACCCACATAGTTCATATGGAGAAGGGTGATGCATGATCGACTCCTGGAAGGGAGGCTGATGAGCCACATTGGAGCCACTTTGTGAAGAATGCTGTAGGTCCTGCTGACTTTAGTCATTCCTGTGCTTAATAGAAAGGCCCTGAGAGGCTGAGAAAAGATATTTCTTAAATCATTTTTTAAGCCAGTAACCATTTCTGCCTGGATCAAAAGCATTTACTCTTTTGTACGTTGTACTTGAACATATTATTGAAGATAACCTTGTATCTTTAGACTCTATCAATTGGTATGCCTGTTTTAAAAATATAAAATTCCTATCTACCTGAATGTTAATAGCAAATAAAATTTGTCTTCAGTAATTTTTGTGTTGCTAAATATCAGCATAAATAGATATGAAATCTCATTAAAAATATACAATGCCTCAGAACATTTACTTATTAATTTACAGTGGTATTTCAAATTTTTAGCTGTCTTATTTAATTTCTGTGCAAAAAAGTTACAAAGTGGAAATTCAGCTGATTTGTGCACTTTTCAGAATTATCTAGTAAATTCTTTTTCTGAGAAAAGAATGTTACCTCTCTAGACTACTTTCATTTGTGAACTTGCTAGAAAGCATTGCCATGACAGTATGTCAGTTTTCTGTATCGATGACACAAGTATCTGAGCATAGCAATTTAAAGGAGGAAAAGCTGTTTTGGTTTGCTCTCTCAGAGGCCTCAGTGCATGGTCTTCTGGCTGTGTTGCTTAGGACCCTGTGATGAAGTAGTGAGGTGGAACATACTGGTGTATGTCTGTCCACATGACTTATTTCCTCAAACTATGTCCCACATTCTACTCCTTTTCCACCCCCAATAGTTCATTCAATTATGGACCTTTTGATACATTGATCTTTTGATGAGACTAGAGCTCTCTGATTAATCACTTCCCCAAATCTTCACTTCTGAACATAGCAGCCTAGGGGCTAAATTTTCAACACATAAGCCTCTGGGAGACATTTCACATCCAAACCATAGTAGATGGATAGAATTCTTCAGAAGTCAAAATGAATATGTGAACTAAGAATGCAACAAGTAGTTTGAGAAGAAAGGGAATTGCCTACTAGATAGAAAATTTAAAATTTTGCAAGATTATTTATTAACATATCCTATTTCACAACAAGCAATCACATTGTAAAATCTCCAAAAATGTTTAAAAAATATTTCCAAGTTTATGGTTCATTCATAGTTAGGAAAGTAAACATGAAATATCAATATATGAATAAAAATTGTTTCCATAATCATATTTTAGGAAAATGATATGTTTGTGTCCTGTGATTTTTTTCTTTTTTATTTATCAGTACTTTTTTTGTGGTACCTGATGACTGCTTTCCCTGTGGGTATTTGGTACATGCACATGACATATCTTAATTTTTGTGTGTATCCCTTTTTCCTCACTCCCTTCTGCCTTCCCTTCATCTCTCAGTCACTGTATCAGTCAGTGCTTATTAGACAAACAGATTTAATGTAGAATATTGATTTTGAAAGATAGTCTTGAGGGATATATTAATCTGGGTTGGAATTTGTTCATTTTTAGTGCTTAAAACATTTCTCTCCAAGCTTTCCTGGCCTGTAAAGTTTAAGGAGTCTGTTATAATTCTAATAGGTTTCCTTTAAATGTGATTTCTCTTTTTGCTTTTTTTCTGACAGCTTTAAGATTCTGCTTCTTTGTTGGACATCTGGGATTGTGAGTATTATATGTCAGGGAGAGCTTCTTTTCTCACTGTATTTATGTGGTATTGTGTAAGCCTCACTTACCTGTATGCTGAGATCTTTCTTCATACAATACTTGGAAAGTTTTCTACTTTGATTTCTGTAGGCAGTTTTTAAAAATTCCATGCATGCTGTCTTCTAATTCCTCTTCTTAGCATCATCTAGTAGCTGTTGGATGAATTTTTCTTGTTCTCTTACCATTTTCTAAGTCTTGTCTAAGTAAATCATAATGAATTTCCATTGTCTCTGATTTCTGAAACACTTTTTATATTGGTCATTTTTTGTGTATGAATTGTATAGAATTTTTCATCTCTGAGATTTCTGTTTGGTGCTTTTTCATGCAGGCTATATTTTAGTAAATTGTCATTCATGTTTTAATCAACTTTTTGAATTTTTATTTTTTTCTTCCATATCCACATTGGGCAATTTGTAGATTAGTTCCACTGTCTTTTGAGGTATGTCCTTTCTGATCTCATCAAGTTTCCTGACTTTCTTTTCAATCATTTTGCTCATCTCAGCTATCTGGTGTTTTCTTCCTCTCTACCAGTACCAAGTAGGTCTGCTTTGGGAAAATTGAGAGCCTGGCGGGGGTGGGGGGCATTTTTTTGCCTTCTTTTGTCATGCTTCCATTTTTTTTTTCCTTTTTGGTGCTGAAGGATGCAGTCAAATAATATGAAGAGAGGTTGTTGTTGATATGAGTATCTGTTTTATTAGCTTTTGTTTTCCAATGATGCGTTTTTGGCTTGGTTTGTTCAGAGATATTGTTCATTCCCTCAACCTATTCAATTTAATTGGGCTGAACCTTCTCATTGTATTGTAAGAGAATTTTTCTGGTTATAGCATTAACAGATCTGACCATACCACACTTACACATATAAGAATTTGTTTTTAGCCTTGCATCCTTTATCAGTACCTCTTCATGAGCCTATATTATACTGTTAATGGGAATTAGCTGTGACAGAAAAGGAAGATAAGAAGGAATGAGAAGGAGAGAGGAGTAAGACAGTAGGAGGAGAGATAAATGGGAGAAATATTGATATATAAAAATAGGGGTCAGAGTCTGTTAGAGATCTTTTATAGTTGGAGTAAAGGATCAGTAATGAGGGGCATTAAGAAAATACTTATGGAGTTTGGAGAGGAATGCATGGGGAAGGAAGTGTAATTAGGGATTGAGAGAAGCTTTGAGGTTCTCAGAAACTGTTGATATATTTGTGGTTAATTTTATTTGAATCCCCTAAGCACAACTTTGTTAGGAGTTATCCTGACTTGACCATGAATAGTATCATTCAAGTTAAAGCTCTGGTCCGCTCTAATTCTCTTTTATATAGATGTCTTTGATATAAGAGAAAAAAGAAAAGAGAAGAAAAACCAATGGGGAAAAGAATAAAGGAACCAAACCTTGAAATTTAAAAAGTAGAGAAACGAATATGAAATATAGAATTGATACAAAAGCAAGAATTGAAGGAAAGGAGACAGAGAGAGAGAAGGAGAGGGAGAGGGAGAGAGAGAACAAACCAGCAAGAACCCAAAACAGACATTCCATCAAAACAAACAAACAAACCCCAAAACACAAGCAGTCTCCGTGTGGCTGTTATCTCATACAGCCAGTGTTCATACAATTCCTGTCCTGCTTTTTTTCTAGTCCACTTGCAGGCAGCCATGCTAACTTCCTCCTTGCCTGCAGGATGTTTAACTCCCTGCTCCAGAGTGATGAAGGCTGTCAGTTTCTTTGAGCCTGTCCCTCTCCTGCCAGCCATGCTTTGGGCATGGTGGACTGCAGTCTTTTATCTCTAACTCAGGATCCAGTCACCTCAATTGATTTTGGAAGAAGAGAATGTGAAATAATTTGCCTGACACCAGAGCTCTCCTTCACTTTCTGCCAATGTCCTTATCACTCCTGCTTCCCTTGCTGCTGGGATAGTCCCATGATGGTCCCAGTTATCTCACCCCAGGAGCTTTCTGTCTAGTATGACAGCAGCTTTTCTGTTCCCCAGCTAACTCCCTCTATGCCTTTGTGCTCAGATCTGAAACTTCCCTTGTCTCAAGAGCTCTCCCTTCTTCAAGAGGACCCCATATTGTTTTAGGGACCCTTTTCCCCCCCAGACATGACAGTCATTGTTTTTGATTTCCCAGTGAATCAGATCTTTCTAGTTTTCTTGGAAATAATGGAGAAGCATCCAATCTAGACTGTTCAGTTCCTCTCCCTCCTCGTTGTCTCCAGGTCTGTGATCTGTGGGTCCCTTCTGGTGGGCTCCGTGCTGTCTCCAGTTTGCAGTGTTTAGCCTCTCTACCTAGAACACTGGGGCTTCCCTTGCCAGCAGAATCTGGAGTATGACAGGGGTGTTGCCTGTTTCCCTGTTTCTTTCATTTCATTTGGAGGTTCCCTGAGGCCCCAACCAGTGTTCTTCCAAGTTGGGTTTCTTCTTACAGCTGGGAAGAAGGGCACACAAAAATCTATCCCAAGAGCCTGACTATGCCCGCTCCTTCCTCAGGCTTTTAAAGCCAATCCCAATATACTTGCTCCCTGAAGAAGGAGGGTTGTCGCAACCTCTTTTCATTGACTCACATATTTGGTTTGATCTTTGTGGAACATTTTTCAGATTGAATTTCCACTTCTGAGTGCGATTGCCTCCCCTCTTTCCTAGTATTTGTATTTGTCAGTGATTGACTCTACTCTGAGTACTATATCTCCAGTGCACTGCCTTCACTAATCAGCCTTGTTGGATCTTCTGATTTTTTTTCTATTAAATGTACGGTAGATAGAATTTACAAATTCAATTGAAGAAATTGACAATTAGAAAAGATTATTCAGTGTTTATCTTGA
This sequence comes from Heterocephalus glaber, assembly GCF_000247695.1. Next base: position 13,818,855 of record NW_004624792.1, read on the forward strand.
TTTTTCAGAGGACATAAAATGATTTTGATTATGAAAATCACATTTTATAAACAAAATACATTCACAATTACTGCTATTAATTATACTTTTTTTCTGTGCAATTCTACTTTTTTTCTGTGCTTAGTGCTTTTTTTTCTTTATATATCATTTTATTGGCACATTTTAGGTATACAATGTAATGACATTCATTCTTGGAAATTTACACCTTTACATAATCTCTCTTGGTTCTTATTTTTTCCCCTTCCCCTGCCCTCCCTTCAACCCCTCCATCCCTCCCTATTTACAGAGAGTTTGTTTGCTTTTTTCATTTTCTCATATTAATTCCATTCTCTTCTTTCCTGTCCCCTACTCCTCCTACTTCCCCTTCCCCTTTTCCCCTTTTCTTCCTAGTTCACATTATCTATTATACCTTTTAGTCTTTATTTACACTTTCAGTTCCTCACACTAGAGGAACTATTTAATATTTACACATGTGTGTCCTATTTATTTCACTTAAGAGTATCACCTCAATGTGCATCCATTTAGCAATAAATATCTCCAACTTCTCATTTTTTATGGCTTAACAAAAACAGCATTCCATTTTAAATTAACAGAATTAATTTTGGAGAAAATTTGCAAAATACGTCTATAAAATCTCTTCCATATATTATTTGCCAAACATCAGTCATTGTTGATCTACATTGATATGTATTGCCTCATTTTCTACATTCTCAGAAACATATGTGTACAATGACTGGAGTGCAACATTAACTTTGCTGTTTGATTTTTCTCTGAACTTCTGCATTAAGGTCTAAGTCACATATTTTTACAAATTAAATTTCCATCATCTAATCCTAATCAATTGCTTTTTTCTCAGGGATAATACATTTATTAAGCTTGAAAGTAGAAACTATATTTGGGCTGTGCAACTGTATGTGTATTAAATATGCTAACAGTCAAGAAACTGTACTTATCGATCCATTTTAAGAAAACTAGACAAAGGGATGAGTTATTTAGCATGTGCACTTCTATGTACAGGCAATTGTGCTTAGTATTGTTGGTTGAGTCCACAAAGTTGTCACTGTTAAATGAAATAAGCAAGATATTGAACTGAGGCTATTACTCTACTAGGTAATGAACAGGAAACTAACTTAGTCCATAAGTAAACCAACCACTAGGAGTCTAATTTTTTAATAGATAGTTGGATCTCAGCCAGTCACAGGAACTCAACAGATTACTCTATGTCCAAATAAAGCAATCTTTAAAATAAACAGTTGAGTTACTCCTTTATGTTAGTCATGTGTTCTTTCTGGAAGTATTCATATTGCCCATATTGCTCCAGTGAGCTCCCTGAACCTTTTCTGATTCTGAGCAAGACCAATTCATGAGTCATTCTCCACTGAGATAAACTATGCTACATTTGAGTTCTGCTGAACTAAACACAGTTTAGTCTGTCTTATTTTCTGGTTACATTGTAAGCCAATCAACACAAAATACAAGCTTGTTTTATGTATGTCTGTTGGAAAACACTGAAATTCATATATGTTGCTGGTTCATTGACATTAAACTCAGGGCCAAGACTATTTTAACTTAGGGATAAATGAAGCTTATCTAGCACTCATATTTTTAAGTGTAATGTACATCACAACTTTCTTGCACTTAGGACCCTAGAAGTCACTTCAGTACTACACTTGGGGTCCATTTTAAATTGAAAAACTACTAAGAAGAAGCACAGAAATGCAAAACTCCTGGCATGAAATAGATCTCCCAAAATGATGCTTATTTACAGAATGACAGCTGAAATTATGAAAGCAGAATGTAACTTTGTGAATCCTCAGCAGGGAATAGACATATTTGGTGACTCAACATTTTTGGTGCTCTGGCATGGTCTGTAAATAACCATGAATGGAGAGTGTTAGTGTTGATTTAAGAACTATAAATAATTTTTTCAAGTAAATGAATTTGCAAATATAGAATCTGTGAATAATGAGGATTTACTGTATATGTGTATTAACAAATGTATCTATGTATGCATGCATTTACATATATCTGAATATATTTACAAAGATGCATATGTCTATATGTGTGTATAAATGCCTATCACTCTCTAGTTTTATTTCTTGCTAACATTCTGTTGGCTAAAGCATGTCACATGACCAAACTTAGAGTCCACAATGTGGGGCAAAAAGCCCTCCCACAATGAAAGGGTTCTGTATAGCTGCTGACCAAAGGATGTAAACAGAAGAAGTGGTGATAAACTGGAGCCATTTTATTACTTGGATTCAATATCCTCAGTAGGAACAAGATCCTCAACAGCCTTAAAAAATAAATATTATGATACTTATTACATATTCATGAAACAGATTAAAGGGCCTCAATACAAAATAGGAATGATGTAATCACTTTTAGAAAAAAAAATGATGACAATATTTAGGATAGATTATGAAGTGATGAACACAGAAGCAAAGAGGTTAGAAAGTGCTGTGAATATCAAGTAAGAGAGAAGAAGAGGAGGAAACAATATACAGAATTACAATAAGATGAATCAAAAGTTGAATTAAATATTGTATGATTCTCTGGTGTGTGTGTGTGTGGGGGAGGAGTTATGGTAAACAGATTAGGGGTGTCCAGGAATTCAATGGAAGCAGTAGTGGGAGATGAAGTGGGGAGACATGAATAAGTGAATACAGAAGATTTTAAAGGGAATGAAAATATTCTGCATTCTGCTGTATAGATAAATACCTAACACTATGATTTGACAAGAAGCATAGAACTTTGTATCCAGAGAAGGTTTTAATATATACAACTTTTAACAAGTCATTTAGGCATTCCACCTCTCCCAGCCCAGAAGTAGGGGCTTGCAGGCTGCCTTTCCACTGCTCCCAGCCCAGAGGAAGGACCCTCTGGGCCACCAATCCACTGCTCCCAGCTCAGAGGAGGTGAGCCATGCAGGTGCCAACAGTAGCCCCCCCCCCCACCTAAATGAGAAGACACATAAATAAGTCTCAAAACTAGACTTCCATATCACCTACAGCAACCCAAAAAAGAAAGGAGATGTAACACTCTGATGTTCAACCATCTGGGCTCCCTGAACTGGCAACAAAAAAAGATCTGGCAAAAATGAAATCAGAAATAATTTCTCAGATAACGGCAGAGATTGTGCCCATAGTGCAAGACATGATTAATAAATCTAGAGAAGACACAGATAAAAAAAATAGAGAAGCTGAGGAAAATGATGGGATCCCAACATAGGAAACAAATGGAATCCATAAACAGATGTAAACAGATTTCCAGATTAAAAACTCCATTGAAAGTCTACGCAGCAGAATGAGCCAATGTGAGGACAGAATCTCAGATATAGAAGATAAGATTGCAATTAGTGACCAGGAAAAGAAAAATTACTACAAAATTGTAAGGGACCCTGAGAAATCAATCCAGCAGCTGCTAGACAATGCAAAGAAGAATAACATAAAACTGATTGGAGTCAAAGAAGAAACAGGAGAGAGTTCAGATGACATGAAAAATCTGTTCACAGAAGTAATGGCAGAAAACTTCCTAGGCAGAGGAAAAGAACTTGACATACATATAAGTGAGGCATATAGGACTCCAAATAGCCTTGATCAAAAAAATCTACACATAGGCATATAATTTTTAAGATTTCAGAAACCTAACAGAAGAACAAATTTCTACAACCTGTTAGAGAAAAGAAACAAATCACATACAAAGGAAAGCCCAACAGAATCACAGCAGACTTTTCAATGCAAACCCTCAAGGCAAGAAGAGCTTGGAATGATGTATTCCAAGCACTAAAGGAAAACAGCCTCCAACCCAGATTGATGTACCCTGAAAAGTTATCTTACAAAATTGATGGTGAAATAAGATACTTTCATGATAAAGAGTACCTTAGGAACTTCATGAATACCAAATCAGCACTCCAAAAACTTTTAGCTAATATCCTAGGAAAAGACATTGAAGACCACAACCCCTGGAAAGACAGCAGAATGAATACATCAGGCACGATAAGAAATTAAATGTAAAGGGGGAGAATCCAACAAAAACAAAAAGTCATGACAATGATAAGGCAGTACGTATCAGTTGTAACCATCAATGTTAATGGTCTCAATTCACCAATCAAAAGAATCAGACTGGCAGAATGGGTCAAGAAGCAAAATCCAACAATATGTTGCATGCAAGGAACACACTTAATTCAAAAAGAAACTCATAGATTGAAAGTTAAAAGGTGGAAAACAATACTACTTGTGACGGGAACCCCTCAAAAAAACAGTAGTAGGTATCCTCTTTGCAGATCAAGTGGATTTCAAACCCACAATAATTAAGAGAGACAAAGAAGGACACTACATCCTTTTAAAGGGAACACTCCAATAAGAAGAGATGACAATCATAAATATCTATACACCAAACACTAGTGCACCCAACTATATAAAACAAATACTAATGGACATGAAAAGTCATATATGC
>NW_004624792.1:13826173-13851093 GCF_000247695.1 Heterocephalus glaber
CTCCACTGCTGGTGGGAGTGTAGACTGGTGAAACCACTGTGGAAATCAGTAGGGAGATACCTCAAAGACCTAGGACTGGAAGTCCCATTTGACCCAGATATTCCCCTACCGGGTATCTTCCCCAAAGAATTAAAAGAATCATACCACAGTGATATATGTGTACTCATGTTCATAGCAGCACAGTGTGTAATAGCTCAAACTTAGAAGCAGCCCAAATCCCCATCAACTGGAGACTGGATAAAGAAAATGTGGGGTTTTTTTTTAATAAAATGGAGTACTACTCAGCCTTAAAAAATGAGAAATTAGAAACATTTATGCCTAAATGAATGCACATTGCGGCAATACTCTTAAGTGAAATATACAGGACACACATTTGTAAATACCGAATAGTTTCTCTAGCGTGAAAAAATGAAAATGTAAGTAAGAACTAAATATATAATAGATAATGTGGAATAGGAAGAAAAGGGGCAAAGGAGAAGGGGAAGTTGGAGGGATAGGGGAAAGGAAAGAAGGGAAAGGAATTAATATGAGAAAATGAAAATGTGTAAACAAAGTCTTTGTAAATAGAGAGGGATGGAGGGGTTGGAGGGAGGGCAGGGGAAGGGGGAAAAATAAGAACCAAGAGAGATTATATAAAGGTGCAAATTTCCAATGATGAGTGTCATTATATTGTATACCTAAAATATACCAATAAAATTAGTTTTTTTAAAAAGAAGTCATTTAGGAAGTCAAGAAGGATCACAGTATAAAATGCAGAATGTGAAAAAACAATCTAATTAAATTAAATATACATTAAACAAGGTCTCTGAGCAGAGTAGATGAAAAATGGGTAGACATAAGTAAGCTTGAAAGTAAGTGGACACATAAGGTAAAAGGAATTGTACAAAATTAGGATACTCTCATTGAAGGAGTTGTTTTCCCTGGTTAGCAATTCTTAAACCACTATCTATGTGTTGAGGAATTAGAGAATTCATTATGTGGGAGCCAGGTTTCTCACTGTTGACATAGGTGGTTACCAATAAGCCACGGAGCAGGTTGGAATGATCACATGGTTATAGGTTAAAGTTAAGAAAGTAGTGTGAGCTCCTATTTTGCTTAATTTACACAGAGGTGTTTATATATCAACACGTTTACAGATATAAATATGGTCAAAGGTTAATAACCATATATACATATATCTTCTTGCTATGATAGTGAGACTATTCAGATTTTGGCTTGACATAATATTCGCCCAGATAATTCAGCATTTCTTGAAGAAATGGTTGATTGTAGACCCAGTAAGGAATATGCAAGATAAGCCTGAAGAATATAGTATTGCCCAAAGATAAGGAAGCATTCAAAAATAAAATACATTAACCCAAAGTGGTGCCAGGGCACAGGAGAACAGTAAGACAGGAGAAAAATTAGAGTTATTAATGACCAGAGTTGGAACAATTTGAACAAAAGATTAATCCATGTTGAATTATAACTCAAAGTAAAAATATATGACTCAATATTGATACTACAAAGGAAGGAAATTTCTGGTTACTATTATTTGGATGAAAGATGTGCTTCTTTTCAGTATAATATCTATTTGGCAAGAAAATAAAAATATAATCAGAACTTTCTCTTGTCCAGGTTACCTGTGGACTTCAGAATCTGGAGCCATTTCCTCCTTGGGGCAGCACTGTAGACTCCCAGGAGATCTGATGATCAGAGAGGGTGAAGGACTTCTTAATCATTTAGCAGGTGAAATGGTGAAGGATAGGTATTGTAAAATGAAAACATAAAAGACAGATTCAAATATAGCTGTACTTGGAGGCTGGATTTTGAAAAATTAAGTGTTTCACTTCTGTAATTCTTTTCTTGTGGACACAAAAGCCACAATCTCCAGCTGGTAATGAATTGACTTAGTAAACATAAATGTATTGACAGGACTAGTAAAATTAAGTATAGCTGCCAGAGGAAGTGAATGGAGACATGATTATGGTCATATATATTTTTGAATGCCACTGAGCACTGAGTTGAGATTAGCAGCAGTTACTTACAATAAGACCCATTCTTAGTATAGTATGAATATTTATAATTATGTTCATATTTTATTTGATTATAATTTCTAAAATCTACATGTAAGATAAGAGTTTAAGTATATTTCCTTCCTTATTAAGTGTTCTCAACTGTAAACTGCACCACCACTTCAACAATTACTTTTCACTTATTCATCCAATAAGTAATTAATGCTAGGCATTAAATAAAACAGACAACAATCTGACTCCATGGAACTTATCCTCTGTTGAGGTGAGGGAGTTGCCAGTAAAGTAAATAAACAATTTTGATTTGGTTCAGGTAATAATCATTTCCATTAAGAGAAAGCAAGAAGGAATAGAGGCTGTACAGAGGCTGCTTTTTCCATTGCAAATGCACTGATAAATGAGATTTCACTGGAATGTTAACTTGTTAGGGAAAACCCGAGGAAAGAGAGAGAAAGCAGCATGCAAATGATCTGGAAGAAGAATATCCAGGCCTAAAAGAGAAAAGAACCTTGTGTAGCTTGAGTAAAGTGAGCAAGGGGGAGGAGAGTAGCAGATGACTCAGAGCTTACCAAGGTTCAGAAATGCAGGGCTTTCTGAGCCATCTAAAGATTTAATTTTTAATGAGATGAGTAACCACAGGAGGGTTTTGAGCAGAGGAATGATACAGGCTGACGTGTTTAAAAAATTCATTCTAGCTTCTGTATTAAGAACGCACTGTATGAAATTTTAAAAGGAGCAGGAATATTGGTTATTAAAATAAAATAGGTGAGGAAAATTTTAGCCTGGTCAAGGGCAGTAGCAATGGAATAAATTAAAAATTGAATTTTTATTACTTTGTGATAGAGACAATAGGATGCAATTACCATTGGTATTAGACTGAGTATTTGGCATGGGGATGTTATTAACTGGAAAGGCAGAAAATTGAGACTACTTAAATTGTATAAAATGTTCAGATACCTTATATCATCCAAGGACAGATATTGAGTACATTTTTGAATGTGTAAAAATGGAGTTCAAAGAGAGGCCTCTGTTCTACATATAAATTTGGGAGTTGTTGGCGTGTAAATTAAAGCCATGAGGGTGGGTGATACAACCAACAGAGTAAGTGTATATGGAAAAGTAAGAAGTAGACCTGGGATATTCCAGTGTTCATTGGACAGGAATAAAGAAAGAATTAGCAAAGATACTTAGAACAATCAATGGAAATAAAGAAGATGAATCAGTAGAGGGTGGGATTTTAGAATGCATATTAAGGAAGAGTTTCTGAAAGAAGTTACATATTGATGGTTTCAAATGCTACTCACAAGTCTAATACGATGAAGCCTGAAAATACATCAGTTGACCTAGAAAGATGTCAGTCACTGAAGATTGTTTTAGGATGAATTTTATGGAACAGCATGGGCAAAATTTGATTAAAGTGGATTAAAAATTAACACAGAATTTGGAGATTGCAAATTTAATTTACTTTTTAAAGCAAATTTTCTGTGAATAAAAGTGAAGAAGTGGAGAAATTTCTGAAGTGAGATATGGGGATCACAAAAAGTTTTGGTTTTTTTTTTTTTTTTAGATCAGGAGTGTTACAAGATGTTTGTTAGTAAAAGTTATTCTGTAGATGCCTGATAAAATTTGAGGATGTCTAAGATAGTGCAGAGAATTTTTGAGTTATACATTTATATGCTTGGAAAAGGATTGGAATCTAGTGTTAAAGCTTAGTTATAGACAGTGGTAGAACATACACATAGATTAAAAGGATTGAAAGCAAAATTCATGTCTGGAAATCCAAAAGATGAGAATTCGTGGTAGTAGAAGTCTATGGATGTAATTTTCTATTGCCACTGTTTTCTTAGTAAAGCAAGAAACAGGCCACACATGAACATGAAGATGGACAAGGACCCATTAAGGATTTGAATAGAAAAGATAAAATACGCAATCATCATCCAGGAGAATGGAGAATAAACAATTGGAAAACATAGATGGAATGAGAAAATTTAGTAGTTTTAGAAGAAAACAAAAAGTGTGTGTTAAAACACATTCTTAAAACATCAAACTTGAGAATTATAACATGAAGAAAGAGCTGAAAGTCTGGTGAATATATTGAATGCGCTTCAATATTCGAATTTTACACCCTGCTAGTCGACCTGAAGCTGCTACTCTATGAAGCTTGGTGGAATCCTGTATGTTAAGCCCTTGAAAAGCAAATACTTTGAGTCTTGTACTGCACTGTAAAGAAAATAGCACATTATTTAAGCTTAATGCTACTGTTTTATTGGTTAGTCTATATTTGTGATTAAATATGAATTTAATAACTTACAAAAAACCCTGGGTTATGTAAGGAAGAGTTCTTGCTGACTCCAATTTGTGGCCCCTGAGATTTTGATATGTACAGATGAGAAGTGGAATTTTGGTGGGGGTTACAGTGAAAATCCATGAGCAAGCCACAGAAACACTTTATGACCAAATATGAATGATCATACTAAGGTAGAATTCATGCAGTCTAATGATTTTCTTGCAAATGTTCTTATACATCCAAAAAAAATAAGTTATAAAAGAAATAGTAAAATATGAAATAGTTAAAATAGTAAAATATAAAATAGTTATAGAAGAAGCACCTTAGAATGGTTCCTTCTGCCAAGATTTTATAAAAATATTTTTAGGGAGATTTTGTTATTTTAAATTATTCAAAATTACTCTAAAACAGTATATTGTAAGTCACTTTATCATTTTAAAAAATCTTAAAAATTTATTTTGGCATTTCCCTACCTAACAATATTTTTAGTATTAATTAGTTATTTCTTATATTTTCCTTAAATAGGAAATTAGTCCTGGGGCTTACTTAGGTTTTCTGATAAAGACATGTAGTAATTTTTCATTTGTGTTAATAATTCTTTAGAATTTGCAATAATTTGATCTAAAGGTGCAAAGATTTAAAAGAACTTAAAGAATCAATTTTGAGATCTATTGCAGAATAGGTGATTTTAATCAGTAACAAATTATACATTTAAAAATAACTAATTATAAAATGTCTCACCAAAAAATAAGTAAGTGGAGTGGTGAGTAGTTTAACCATTCCACCTTGTACACATATATCAAAACATTACATCATAGTCTATGAATGTATATTATCTTTCAATTAAAATAATATTAATAGGTACAATTTTAAATAAAATAATATTAATGACTATAATTGATTGATCTACCATATTCAACATTTACTATTTGAGGGCATAAAAAAAGGACAAGAGTATGAAACATATATGTTTGTATACAAACAAAAACTGCACATATACATATATCTTCACTCATACGTGTATGTATGTATGTATGTACATAATCCATTGAACAATGTAACTGGTAGATGACATGCTACAGTTACAAATATAGCTAGTTTCCATTAACTGCTCATACATTATATCCCCTGTATTCAGATAAGCATGAAATTAGTCTTAGTTCACAATTCCTTATGCTTTCATGAGTCCTGAGGCTGCTTGTACACTGCCCCTGCACAGGGCGACAGAGGACAAAGATATGTGGTCTAGAGGGCATGCAGGTATCTGTTTATCCTGTGCTTTGTCAAGCACACCATAGCATCACTCGGGCCACTACGGAGTGACTCTCAGCCCCATCCCATCCTGTGCATTCCCTTTGTCAGGGTCGTGCCTCTCTCTGCTACTTCCATATCACTTTTGTGTACACAAATGACTTGGCAGCATTTGCTTGAAGAAGTTCATGTGGCTATATAATAGCCTATTTCCCTAGACAAAACATACAGCTATTATTTTCTTTGAAACAGTATCATCTTCACTGGACTTTACTGGCAAGCAGAACACAGGTCCTTTCTGCTTTTCTTTCTTTATTTTAAAATCTCATGGGATACATCATATGTGTGATTATTTAAACATTTCTTGTAAAACAACATTTGAAAATATCAGGGCCAATATATACAAGCATTCTATACAAAATGAACCCTATTATATGTAATTTAATGTAAGTTTCATTCTCAGCTTCATTTAATATACCCATCTGTGTGTATGATAAAGTACGCAAGCAAGCACTGCTGACTGATTTGTGATCTGCATTAGCTTCTTGTTAGTATAATAAAAACTAGATCAAATCAACTTCTAAATTGAAAATGAATTATATGCCATACACAAGTTCTAATAAACTAAAATAATAACAAAAGAGAAAAGGCTTATTTTGTCTCACAGTTTTAGAGGTTTCAGTCCATGACTTAGTGAAGTCTTTAGGCTTCTGTTGCAGAGATCACAGCCTGGAATAAGCACATTGCAAGCAAAATTGTTCACCTCGTGGCTAAGATGCAAAAGCAAAACTACAAGCAAAAGAGTAGGGTCTCACCATCACTTTCAAGGGCCCACTGAATGTTCTAAAACATCTCGCCAGAAACTCCACCTCTTAATGGTTTATCCACCTTCTAATGACTCCTCAAACTACGGACTAAGCCTTTTATACATGGACCTCTGGGGGTTATTCCGGGCATGAACTATGGCATAATTTGTATTTTAACCTTACATCTTGAGGGCTTATTTTAAAGAGAAAACTATAAAACTAATTATTATCTATTTTAAAAATTTCACATCCAATTCCATGTGCAGTGATATTACAAAGTAATCAAATGAGCATTCAAGCACATGAACCCTTAAAACTGTTTTATCAAAGTTGCACATATATGTACTTTAAGGAGTTAAGTAACTATCCTTTTTTACATTAAAATATATTCCTTGTGTCTCCCTTCCTACACATTACTACTCTTGGAATTTTTAAGGCAGCATGCTTAAATTAAAATATTTTAATTTTAACTTTTAGACAATGCCTATTAACGAATTTAAAAGATAAGGATTATCTCTCTATTATGGAGATTTAACAAAAATTCCTGCAAAAATCTCATGAGATTGGAGGGTGATTAGATCTTGGGGATACTGTGTCCATCAGTGGCTTTATATATTGATGAGATCCATAGCTGAATGTGCTGTGAGGACGTAGGGCCTGGTTGGAGGTGGTCACTAATGACAAGACCTTCAATGGTGTATTCTTGTGCCTGGCTTCTCTTCTTTCCCTGTGTCCTGGTTGCCATGAGTTGAGACCTTTTCCTCTGACATGCTCTCTTGCCATTCTGGTTTTCTTTGGACCCAGCTGACCTTAGACTGAAACTGTGATCCACAATAAAATTTTTTAAGTTGTAGGTGTTGGGAACTGTGTCCCCAGGGAGAAAAAAGTGACTAAGAAACAATTCACCATTACATACCCTCCGAGTACCTACTATATTTGCATTGTTCCACTTCCTGTTCCATACTATTCTGTACTTCTCATTCAGAGAAGATGGTGAAAATATTTTATTACATGTATGGCTCCTGCTCTGACCAAGCAGAATGAATGTAGCTCTGAACAACTAGTTTGGCTGCACTTGTGTATCTCCTAATCTTCTATTGTTATATTACATTCAGTGTTTATATAATTATGCAAATGTTATTTCATTGAGTCATATAATATTCATTGGTTGTTTTCCTTTCCTGCACAGTCATGTGTTTCCTGCAGAACTAATTATTTTCTTGATTTGTTATGGCTGTTTTATGTTTGCATTTTTATTTTTCTATTTACTTATTGCTAATTCAGGGCCATACATCTTTTATTTTTCACTTGTGAAAAACTCATCTTAATTTATTCATACAAATTAAACAGTGTATTTCCTTTTTTGTGTCAGAAATCTTTCTCAGTTCCTCTGAGTCAGCTCCAACCTTATTGCTTCCTCTCTTGGCTTACTTCATAATTCAGGCAGGAAACAATTTGCCCTTGGATTTCTGTCTTCTAGTATTGATATTAAGAATATTAAGCTCAATATAATTCTGTAAACTTTTGACTAATGCTCTCTTATTTCATCTTCTGGGAAAGCTTGTAAAATCTTTTCTTTGCTCATAGTATCCTAAAACTGTGCAGTGAGATGTACTTGTATTTTTAACCATCGTGCCAAATGTCTAGAAAACCCTTCTAGTGGGCACAGGTAGGGCAACAGGTTGTGACTCCAGCAGACAGGACATCAGCCATGGTATATTCTAACCCAAGAAGCAATATTTCATCATGTTTCATCATGATTTTCCATGAATGATGCTAACCACCTCTCTGATGAATTGCAAGGGAAAATATCACAGGAGTTATCATCAGCAGGAAATCAGTAAGTAATTCTCAATATTTGTATAGAATAAACAAAAATGATGAATCAGACTAGAATCAGGAAAGATAAGTTTGGAAGGGAGCCATCGATATGTGTGCGGTTCCCAGCAGGAGCACCTCCTGAACCTGACTGTCCCTGTTCTGCATGGAGGACCTTCTGTCTTGAAAGATTAGAGACTATGAAAAAGAATGGCCAGAGTGCATAATCCAGTATATTTTTCCTTGTATAAGGAAAATCAGAAAGCTTAATTAATATTAAGTCACCTAGCTGAATGCAATTTGAGTAAGGTTGTTGAAAAGTTTTCATAATTACTAAAATATAGAAACTCACTTTCTGTACAGTTGAAATAAGTAAAGATGATGTAAATGAAATTAATTACCAACCTAGTAAAGAAAAAGCCATATTCAGCAAGCTTTCTGAAAGGCACCTGCTTCAACTAGCATTTTAGTGAAGGCTCCTAATACTCAGAAATTCAAGATAACATAGCCACCACTCCCTCACTAATTTAGGAAACATATGGAATTTGTTATCCGAATCTAACAGAATTGACAGAATACTAGAAGACAGGGGATCTAAGTCTCTTTATGCTGCCATAACCAAAAGGCACAGTCCAAGGGGCTATCCAGGCCACTCAGAGAACTTGAAGAGCTGGGTGTCCCAGTGGCAATCACTGTCTCTGTTGCCTGTAGAAGCCTCCACTGCTTCAGTTGCAAGATCCTGGCCAGAGTGAGTGTCGTATTATCGTTACTTCTCAACAGGCTCAGAATCAACACATCAGGCAATACTTTTTGAGCTACAGAACCTGCCTCACATGCTGGCACTCTGGTAATATAAATGAGGCTGGGAAAGTAAGACTTTGTCTCATTGCACTTTGCTTTATATTCTCCAAGAAAGGGGCTTCATTAAATGGGGTTTCTACAGCATACAATACATATAGAGAAGCTGTGTGAATTTAAAAAATTAAGACAGATATTCACTAAGCCTTTGGTTACCTGAGGTACAAGAATTAATGTGATCATTGATTAGTGTCCTCTGGGTTCAAATACGTACATTAAGCAATATGTGAAGGATTCCTTATTGATATTTTATAGGTATATCAACAAAGACATCTTTTACATTGCTTATAACAGAAAAAATGATAATAATAAATAACTGAAAATGCAATGCTTCTATTTCTCATTAACATAACAATCCTTGTGATTGGATTGATAGGATGCCTCCTTTCAGAAGGATTACTGAGGAACCTCCTTTGACTTCATAGCCGTGTCATCCTCTGGATACTTGCACACTTGGATATATTTGTCTTGGTTTTGATCAACATTTTCCTGGGGAATGTGTACATCTAAGACTTTGTAGCCCTTCTTGATGATCCAGGCCATCATTAGACCTGAGAAATAACTCTTGGGTTATCTGTGTGAGTGTGTGTGTGTGAAATGGTACTTATATTTAGCACTTTGTGAAGCCATTGAAACCAGCAATGAATGAAATGAGTACTTGACTCATATAGCAAGGAGGAAGAAAATAATATAACTGTTCTGAAAAAAAATAATAAAAGATATATTATAAAATTAAAAGATAGAATATGCAAGTTCAATTGAAGAACACATTACGGTTGACTATTTTAGATGCAACAGTTCCTTGAACATAGTAAAACTCATGACTACTAATTTGATGTGCAACACTTGGCCATGGTGTCATGTTGCACTTTCCAGATTTTGTGGTTCTCCTGGGAGGGAGGCATTGGTCTTAGGTAACAGAAGAACTTAACAAGGAGTATTTGTTTGTGAATAGTCCTAAAATCCTCTACTTCCACATGTATTCTTTCATGAAATTGATCTTCTGGGATGACTCTTGAAGTCATGCCAATTTTTCTCTTGATTTCAAAAACATCCTGTCTCCAACTTTTACTTCTCATAAATCTTAAATGGTAGTAGAGTATAAAGCCTCTGGGAAACCCCCCAACAATTACAGTTCAGTAATTGGCATCAGGAGAGCTTTCTATAATAAATATACTGCATTCAGTAAAATCTGTTTTATAGATTTTCTTGAAGGTAATTTACAGCTTTGAAAAATGAACTATTTAATGCATTTGTTTAATATTTGAAGTTAGTTTGTAGAATATTGTGAGATTACGAGCATTCCTTAAACCCTTTTCACTTGGACTTTAATAATTCCATTTTCTTTCTCAGAACTTTAAAATATTTCACCAACAATGTCAGTCTCAGTAGTTTATTTTGCTTCCTATTCTACTGAGAATGAAATATGAATCTCTGAAGACTTTGTGAAAGTACCCTGAATACATCACATCATCTCCACCTTTCTTCCTGGTAAAGGTCATACCTAACTATTATGGTTTTTGTCTAGATGTCTCCCCAAAGCAACATGCTGTCACAAGGATTTTTAAGGGGTACATGAATCTAGAGTGTGTGACTCTGGGATTAAGGGTGTATGGTTACTAAATCAGTCCACTGATTGGTTTGACACTGCCCTAATCCCCAGTAGTCTGGATAAGATCAAAGGGGCAGAAAGACGCTGTTAATCTTCCCTTGCTTGCTTTTTCTGTATTCCACTGACATGAACTGTTGCCCCTCGGCCATGTGCCAGCCTATCTTGAAGCCAGCTGATTAGGGACTGAAACCTCCATGAACTGTGATCTAAATAAATCTTTCCACCTTTAACTTTGAGTGTCAGGTATTTTGTCTCAGCAATGAGAGAAAAGTAAATAACACAGAATTTGGTACAAGAGAAGTGGGGACATTGTTGTGACAATCTCTGGCCATGTGGCTGGCTTGGGAGCCTTTGGAACTGGCTTATGGGAAGGAGAAGAGTTTGAAAAAGTTCAGAGGTCTCAGATGAAAAAGTAGAGCTGGAATGCATCAGACTGTTCTGTGTGGGAGATTCTGGGCAGAGCTCAGAATACCAGAAACCTGGGAAAGAGCAGGCTTGGGAGATTTCTACTAGGAATAAGGACTGCATTGACTGTTGGACTCCACACGATATGGATCAATGGCATAGCAGAAAATTTTTCTACATTTTGCTCATGTCTAGAGACTTTGCTTGAGACTGAAATTAAGGGTGGCAGACTAATTAATCTCACAGAAAAAAATTCAAGGCAGTCTAATGTTGAGGAGTTGGTGTGGTTACTACTGGGGGATTTTAGCTAGATCTATGTTGAGAATCAAGAGCAAAGAGCCCAGCAGAATGAGTTTGGCCAGAAGGGAAGCTCCAGTAAAGTTATGGACTGCAAAGAGAACAGAGGAGAACTTGATATTTGAGATGGAACAAAAGAATAGAGAATATAACATGAGGGCATCACAAAAAGCAACAGGACTCCACCGTTTGGAGTTTCAAAATTTTTAAAGTGAAAGATTTTACTTTGGGAAGAGATTCCTTAAAAACATGTTCCAGAAGGGTGGTGGCCTAGGGAAGTTGTTCCTCGGGATTTGATTCATAGGCACTGGACCCCTATAGCCAAGAAAGAAGGAAGCCTGGCCACTGCTCCAGTTGGTGGCAGATTTTGGTCTCATCGTGTGGTACTGATTTTAGGTGCCTGGAGAATGCATGAGTTGTGGAGTGAGGGAGGCTTCCACCCAGATTTTAGAAGGCCTGGGAAGCCAGGCAGTGTGCCCCTGGGAGGGCAGTGTGTGAAGCTGTGAGTGTGAAGCCAAAGGTGCAGTGGAGACCCCTGAAGTTTGGAGAAGTCAGGAATGTGGATCTTCTGAGGAAAACTGCAAAGAGGGAGCATAACGGACCCAAGAAAGAAGCCATGGGAGCTACAACTACCACCAGCGCTATAGGGGCGGAGCCACCCAAGCCCTTTGGAGTTTACAATTTGCCACAGATTGCCAGGGACGCTAGAAGTGAAACTATGGGGTTTAGGGTTTGCCTTGCTGGATTTTGGACTTGCTTTGCTCTCATTCCTTTGTTTTCTCCTGTTTGTACTTTGTGGAATGGAAATGTCTATCTTGTGCCATTGCATGTTGGAAATGTTTAACTTTCTTTTCACTTGCACAGGAGCTTGGAGCTAAAGTTTGCCTTAAATCTCAGAGGAGATTTTGGATTTGGAATTTCTGAAAATGTTAGGACTTTTACAACTCTTAGAGATGGGTTAAATGTCTTTTACATAAAGGGATATACATGAGTCTTTGGGGGGGGGACAGAATGTTATGTGTTGTTTCTAGTTGTGCCCCCAAAGCCTTATGCAGTCATAGGGCTTTTTTTTTTTTTTTGGTACCAGGGATCGACCTCGGGACCTTGGGCTTTCAAGGCAGGCGGTAGAACCACTAAGCTAAATCTCCAGCCATAGGGCTTTTTTAGAGGTGCCTGAATCTAGAGTGTGTGGTGCTTGGCATACTAAGTCAATCTACTGATTGGTTTGGCACTGAGCTAATCCTGTTACTCTGGAAAGGAGGCAGAAAGAGGCTATTAAGGTTTCCTCATTGCTTTTGCTGTCTTCCACTGACATGGATTGTTGCCCCTCTGCCATGTGTCATCCTGCCTTGGAGCCAAGCAATTATAGACTGAAACCTCTACGAACTATGAGATAAATAAACCTTTCTTCCTTTCACTTTGGGGGTCAGATATTTTGTCTCAGGAATGAGAGAAAAATAACTAACGCATTAACCATTGACTTTCTACTTGTGTTCTTGATCACCACCATACCCACTTTCCTATGTACTGTGCTTGCTCCTTCTTCATCATGAAGTTTTTATGTCATGCAGTCACTGTCACCTCTTGAAATACATTCTTCTACTGGCTCTCAGGAAATCACAAACTTCTAGCTTTTCACATTGTACTTCTTAGACTATTCTACTAGTTCTTATCATTTTCTTAACACATAAATATTGAAGTGTCTAAAGCTAACCTTTTAAATTCTTCGCTTCTCTGTCTTCACCAGCTTCCTTGATAGACTCATGCCTCTGAAAACTGTAAATACCATGACACACTGAAATATGAAGCTATGCCTCCAGCATGCACCTCTCCTATACCCCCTGGATTCCACTCTAATTTATATAAGTTTCTATGCAATTGTTGGATATAGAACTACTTGAATGTCTAACAAATTGTAGCAAGTCCCAGACTTATTACACTAGACAGCTTTCTACCCTAAATCTTGTCCTGCAATATGAAATTCATCCTTTCCTGACCTCAAGCCAAAATACTTGAGGTTATCATATAGAAATTTATTTTTTTCTCACAGCCTATATTCAAACTACTAGAAAATCTGATTGGCCTTGCTTCAAACATATCTAAATTTTAAACATTTTCCACAGTCGTTATACTTTGATCACAGTAACAGCTAGCATCATGAGTCAAGAAGAAAATATCAACTTACTGCAATTTGTCCTGATTGGTGTCTCTGTGTCTACATTTTAGATTAAACAGAGAAACCAGAGAAATGATTTTACATTATAACTTGGCTTATGTCCCTCTTTTTAATTCTTTTAACACAATCTCAAAATGTTTATACTCAAATTCCTTAAAATAACTAGTAAGTATTGCTGACTTTGTAATTTGTAATATAGAGTAAAAATTAAAATTAAAAATATTTACTGGACCCTGTTCCTTTTCTGACCTTATCTCCTGTTATTATAATCCTTATTTTCTCCATTACTCTTACTAAGGTTTCCAATCATTCCCTAAATGTGCCAAGAATATTGCTGACTATGGGAATTCATACTTATAATTTTTGATGCTCCATCTTCCAAACTTACTTTGTACTCATCTGTGTTTTATAGTAAATAATAGTAAAATAGATTGAGTAAAATAGGTATTTATATAGTCCACAAGCTTTCACTAAATTCCAGGCTCATATATTGACTTTGTTCCACATGATTGTTGATGGATTCATATTCTTTCCATTTTAATTTTCTTTGTTCTTTTTGACAACTGCTACTCTCCACATGGATATATTTGAAGACACAATACAGGTCAAAGAGACTTCTTTGGAGAAAAAGTATGCTAGGATTTTTGTACATTCCTTGCACTTATATTTATTTTCAGATAGCCAATTGGAGATACCTAGTGTGATTAAAAAGTATTCTGTAGCTGAACAACCATGTATATATGAAAGAGAAAGGAAATTGTGTACAGAGACCAAACAGCCAAGGAAATATCTGCCACGGCATCTTAGCTTAGATGTTACCTCTTGAGTGAGGACTTTCTTAACTATTCTACTTAAAATTAACCTCCTGCATACTAGCAGTTTATTTGTTTATTATTTATCAGGTTTTACAAGAGCACAATTAATAGACAAATCATTGAAATATTCCCTTGGGCTAGGGGGATAAAACAGTTCAGTAGTCCAAAATTTTACACTTTGCGGTCCATTAATAGGAAATAATTCTTACCTTATGGCAAAATATATTAAAATTTTTAAAACCAAAATTTAATAAAGTCAAAAGTACATCATTATGACCCTAAAATAGCACAAATTATACTATTACTTGTTTTTAGCACACACACACACACGTACACATAAACACACACATAAAAGAGTAAGAGACCAACATTGATTATGAAGAGGAAGAAGCTACCTTACATCATCTCCATATTCCTAAAAATATGTGAGCTAAAGGCCCTGCTGGGTGTGATGGAGGTGTATGCAATGTATAACTTTGCTGAATCACTGATGCCTGGCTGCTAGGTTATCCTCAAAACTAACCAAATTTGATTTTCTCTTATTTTGATCTGGTCTGATCATGCAGGCTGAATGTTCACCTTCTGAAAAGGTGAGCAGCTTGTGAATTCATGCCAGATGAATTTAATTAACTATTGACCTGCTCAGAGGAAGGATTCTGAATACAACTTTAACATAGAATTCTGACCATTTGCCTATGCTTGAGCTATGTTATTCATTTATGAACATTTTCTGTTGCAGTTAGAATGCTACTATTAGCCTTCTGTTTAATAAAACAGGTACTTTTTCACCTGCAAATTTAACTTCCTTGTCTTACAGAGACAACCTTGACCTTTTAGCAGTGTTAAACTATGTGCAAATAATACCTATCAACCAAGAAATACTTCTTTAATTAATCTTTTAATCAGAATGAAAAGACCAAATCTGAAACCTAGAGTAGCAAATAAAATTTACAAAAGTAATAACTTTTTAAAGGTAGGAATACTTTTTTTAGATTTGTAGCCTTAAATGATTTTGAAACCTCCTTAAATCTTTCAGTATTTTCAAAAGAATGAATGTTTTCCCAGATATCACGTTATATTTTTCAGTTTAGCAATGCTAAAGGGATTATAAATACTGTGATGTAGTAAAATAATGAATAAAACATGAAACATCAAAGAATAGTCATTGTAGGCCACTTAACAGTTATACAAAATTCTATTTTGGCTGGACAATGTCACTGGAAAATACTTCAGAATATTACTCAAAAAATCACCCATTTAACCTAAGAAGAAAATGCAAAATATGGTCATGAAATGATGGTGGTGTTGCTGCTCCTACTGATTGTCATAATCATTATTTCCATTAAACTTTTTCAAAAATTAATTTTATTGGTACATTTAAGGTATACAATATAATGACATTCATCATTGGGTACACAATCCATCTTAGTTCTTATTTTTTCCCCATTCCCCTGCTCTCCATTCAACCCCCCCCCCATTTACAAAGACTTTGTTTCCATTTTTTCTTTTTCTCATATTAATTCCATTCCCTTTTTCTTTTGCCCCACCTCTTCCAATTCCCCTTCCCTTTGCACCTTTTCTTCCTATTTCACATTATTCCATTTAGTTCTTTGGTTTCTAACTTTTGAAAATGATAATTCTTAAATCAGTATTTTTACATATGCTTATACACAGACGCCTACATACACGGTAGACAGCAAATACGTGCTGCCCGAGAGTCTGTTCTAACTTAATGTTTCTGAAATTTGGATGTAAGTCTCCTAGAATGATTTCATTTATGAGTTTTAATAGTGGTTCCAGAGTTCTCCTTCACATATTCTGAGGCACTGAACTTTAGAAAGACCTAGGGAACAAATACTTATAAAACTGTTGAGAAAACAGGAGCATATATGCTTGAGTTGAAGAATCATTCAATTAATATTGATTCTGCTGTAATCTGGAATTGTATTTCGTGTATTTGATTCTAGATATTTAAAAAATCATGTTTATTTACATGTGAATGTGAATCTAGGCAGCAAAGAATGAGAGCACATGGCCTCAATTTTAGGTCTTACAGTAAGGAACTTGTACAATGTACTTCTATTGGTCAGTAAACCAAATCATGTATTAATACTACTTGTGCTGGGAGAACTACATAAATTACATTGAATGCTGCAAATTGTATACCCTCCCTGCTACCTGGTCATTTTGAACATCTTTCCATGATTACTGCTGATCCAAATAGTAATGGAAAATGAAAAGAAAGTCAATGTATCAGTAAGTGCTTCCTAGAGAAACAGATTTAATGCAAGATATATACATATACAAAAAGTTATAAGATTGGTTTACAGAGGCCTCCTGCAGATTCAGGTATAGAAGAATCCAAAAGGGCTGCCTGTATGCTGGAGATCGGAAGGATTGGGTCACACTGCAGTATCCTGTGCAAATCTTAATCAAGAGGCCAAAGGGTTTACAATAGAAGCTGAAGAGTCTGTCCTGGAGGCTGAAGACTGGGCTGGAAGCCTGGAGACAACATCCAAGGTGTAAGTGAAGACTGGAGCTCCTCTGAAGAAACAAAAGCAAGCCTTCCTTCTTCATTCCCCTTCTATCCCATTCAGTGGTTGGTGCCACTCACCCTCAGGTTAGGCCTTCTGTCTTCAGCAAATCCATTCAGCTACACCCAGAACTATGCTGATACAATTTACACGGGCATTTCTTACTCAAGTGGCCACAATCAGTTAACTATCACAGTCAGCATATGCTCTATTTAGATTTTCAAATTGATGTTTAATATTTTCTCAGTAGCAGCAGTATTCACATTTAAATAAGTTTTTATATTTATGACAAATTTATATTTTGTTGTAGTATTTAGAATAGTGATTCCGTGTAGTTGATACTGGAGATGAGATTCCATGCTAGAGAAAAGGAGGTCAAATCCTCTGTTTATCATAATGAGAAACAAGTCAACTACATAAGTTTTTAATATTTAAATGAATTTTCAACAATTTGAAAACAAAATATGAGTCCGTTTTTATTTGTGTTAGACGTCAAAATTCTTTTACTACTCTGTTCATTAAACTGCCCAATTTACACATATTGATCTTTAGACTCTTACAAACTGACTCAGAAAAGTTTTAAATGCCTTGACATAAGTTAACATCTTTTAAAAAATTTTTCTTTATTCTGTTTTAGCCACAGTATCTATTTATAGGCTAATGCCATTTTAAAAGAAAATGTTGATTGAAAATTTACTTGCTAATTAGTGGAAGAAAAGTCCTGAGACATTTGTGTTTAAAATATTAAGATTATAAACAAAGCATATTGATTTCATTACTATAAAAATTATGCTGATGAGTTTTCTTATTTTTATAAAATGTCAACTATTGACAGGTAGTGAACTGCTCTGGATAAGGAATATCCTTTCCTTTTAAATTTTTTTTCTAGCTGCACATAATCTTGTATTTTTATTTTTGTAAGATACTATTGTGAAATGTACATGTTTTATCAGCAGATAGAATAATGAAAATAGAAATTTTTTTGTTCATTAATGATTCCACTGTCTCCTTCAAATGTCAATTTTGAAAAATTTATAATTTACAAAAATTAAACATCAATATTCCCAACATCTTTTGGATATATTTTGAGGTCAAACAGAGTATATTTATTCTCAAATATTTTATCATTAATTTTACATTACTCAACAATGTCTGTAATGTGAAACTAATATGTAAAGGGTCTCCATACCCCTTTAAAAATCAAATAATTTCACTATCTGATTTACATATTCTTGGTAATTATTGGCTTATTTCTTAGGCCAGTGTTATGATCTTTCTATATATATGTTCAAGTCTGCTTTAATCTCCCAATTTTTTGAATAATTGTTTTTAGATTTTGCTTTATTTCATTGCTCTTTTTTGTTTTCTTGAGGGACCTTTGGTCTTCTATTTTTATAACTACACATTTTTTTTGGTTTTTTCTTTATTTTTCTTTGCTTTACATCATGCTCAATTTCATTAACAATTGTACATATGTAATTTATTCACTCACTTAATTTTCATTACTGAAATAATTTTTTTTGACTGAAACTCTCTTATCAACTTTCTGTACAAATATTTATTTTACTCAAGCTTTTATGAATTATCTCCTTCCAATTTATAGCTTTTATAATTTCCCTTCAGATATTAAGACAACCGCATCTTTTTTTGGCATGTAATTTGAGAATCCTTTAATTGTATGAGGAATATTAATCTTTTCATTATCCTTTTTTCATAAAAGAGTATCATGTAAGATTTCACTGTTCTCTTGTTCTAATTCTAATGAATTAGGTGTTTTGTACTATAAAAGGAGAAGGTGAGTCAGAATATATTCTGTAATTACTGTACTTTGGAATTCCCTACTTGGTGATTCTCCAAAATTGGTTGAACATTAATCTTATATAATCTATTAGGGAAAAGTTGAGGCACTTGATAGCTTGTTTTATGAACCAGCTATTAACTTATAGCTTGTTTTATGAACCAAGTATTAAATTTGGGTGAAAACCAAAGGTAGTACAAAAAATGATGCTATCATATGCCTCAAGAAGACATACACAATTCTCAATATAATATTAACAAATATAATTCGGTAGTGTAAGAAGAATTTCTACCATGACTAAATGAGTTTTATTTCAATAATGAAAGCCTTGTTCAATATTTGAAAACCAATCAGTATATTACAACATTTTAGCGGGCTTTAGAAGAAATACCACAGGATCGTATCCACTGTGTGTGTGAAAATCACTCAACAAAATTCCTTACCCTTGAACAAACATACAAAAAACTCAGAAAAATAAGATGAGAGGGAAACTTCCTCAACTCAATAAAGTGAATAGCTAACCTTACACTTGATCATGAATGACTGAATGCTTTCTTCCTGTAATCAAAAACATTGCAAAAGGGAGGGGGCGGAGAGAGGGCGAAGGCGGGGCGGCGCCTCGGGTCAGCTCCAGGTGCCTCCTAGGGGAGATGGAGAATGGAAACAGACTGTAACCCCATGGAGCTGAGCAACAGCTCAGGATTTGAAGAAGGCTCAGAGCTCAATGGTTCTGGACGAACCGATGTGAAAGACTTGAGACTGGAAGCAGAAGCCATTGTAAACGATGTTAATAAGAACATGTTTGTCTCCAAGAGCCTGTGCTGTGCAGATGACGTGGCCTATATCAACGTGGAGACCATGGAAAGGGACAGATACTGCCTGGAGCTCATGGAAGCAGGACTTAGGTCTGATTGCCGTAACATTTATTGAGCAGCTATCCTGTGTTAGCAGTTGGAAATGAAGCCGTGAATAAGATGTTGTCGCTGTCCACCCGGAAGATCACAGTAGCAGGAAACAGAGAGGGGCCTGACAGCAGTAATGCACAGAAGTGAGCTGGAGCAGAGTGGAGCTGACGAGGTGGAAGGGTACGTTTGAGCAGGTAGAGGATCATCTGCAGATCCCCTACCACGAAACAGTCTACTAGCTGTTGGACACACTCAGCCCAGGCTACCAGGAAGCATTTGGAAATGCGCACCTCCAGAGAGAGGAAGCTCTGAAAAAGGATGGACAATCATGACTAAGCCTTTTCCTTTAGACGGAGCTGCAGCTGGTACAGAACGTGGACATAAAACTTGAAATTCTTGCATGTGATCTTAGTAGAAAATGCACCTTTGGTTTTGTGTGCTTGTCATTGGCTTCACATGTGGGCTTTTGACTCAGAACATTGACTAATGAGTTGTCTTATTTTCTGATTCGTTAAGGGAAGTTTGAGACCATTGCTATGATACCATCATTAAGACATTTAAATTTCTTCATATGGATTCTCTGCATTTCTAAACCTAATCAGTATTTCATTCTCCTATTACAGGGCTTCGATGCTGCCAGCACTCTCTTTTACAAAGGAAATTCTGTATTTGCACAGTAATATAGGAATTAGAATTACCTAACTTCAAACTTGGATTCGGCCTGCTAAATCAGAGGTTTACTGCTAGCTTGGACTGAATAGGTAGTGATTATTTTGGTACTAGCCTTATTGGAAACAAACTGTCAACAAGTTTTCCCTGCACAAATTTTGAAATTCACTGTTTCATTTCATCTATTTATATTACAAATATGGATTGAAAAGTGAATTACTTGCATATGATTAACTAGTGTTAAATGAAAAACAGGGACTGAAATAGTTCTGTATTCCTTGTTTGCGACAACCAGCCAGCTAAGCAGAGAACAAACTGTTAGCAAATGAAGGTAATAATTACTCATTTCCTAGAGCTCAAAGCACATAACTGAACACAGGGACAGGCTCCATTCTCAACAGAAAGCATCCTCAGTGTATGAGACTGCAAAGGAAGAAGAGTCTGGTTTCCTGGAAAACAATATTCTGGCCTGTGTCGGTTCTTACTCCTAATGTCTGTTTACATAATTCACAGTCTATATTCAGAAAGTATTTTTGCTTCCACGTTTCCTTTCTATAATGTAGGGCTTTGGTATTCCCAAGGACCCTCCTCCCCGACAGACCATGCTCCGCCTCCTGCTCTGCGTACAGTGTAATGTGAGTGTGCTGTGTGGGTTTCAGATTAAAGGATGAGTGAAGCATTCAGAGACTTCATATTTGGAAAAGAGATACTCTGTATTTTGAATTTTATTACAGTACTAATATTTATAAGCTTAATAAACTTAACCATGCTGCTGCATGTTTTCAAGTACATGTTGAACAATACAGATTGAGCAGTTGTTTTCTTAATAGTCAGCGAAAGCAACTGCTTCAGAAATACTGAACTACAATTCTGCACCCAGACACACCTTCATAAATTTGTCATCTGCAGGTCTTTTTGTGATTATTTTTGGAAAATAGACATTTTTAGGCTCTGAGCTCCTTCAAGAGCTGGAAGTGCAGCTCAGTTGTAGAGGGCATGCCTGGCATGTGCAAGGCCCTGGGGTCAGGCCCTAGCATGGGAAAGAAGAGAAATGATCAGGTGGAACAGAGCAAGCTGGAGTTCAGTTTGCATTGCTGTTCGTTGTCCCGTCTCATTAGAACGCTTTCTGTTTGGTAACACGTTCCTTTTCAGCTTTGTTTTCAGATGCCCAACACTTTGGACAGTGAAGTCTAACCAGGTAGAACTTTTTCATCCTCAATCTCAGGCTAACTGTAAATGATATTTGTGAAGTTTGACTAAAATTCTGTTTGTTCATATTTGAGTTAAGTATGAAGAAAAGCACTTGTATCTTTAAATATTGAAATTGTTTTGCGATAAATGATTGATTGCAAGAGCTACTGTTTCCATGTTCTTAGTTCTGCATGGTTATACTTTTATTTATGGTGAAATGAGTTACTCTTTTCATTACTACATAAAACTGCACATTAAAATCTCCATTTTAACTGTAAAAAAAATTGCAAAGATTTCAGCTATTTTCATTATTACTCAATTAGTGCTACACATTTCTAAGTACTTCAATTTGGCAAGGAAAGTAAATTAAAGTATTGCTGATTGGAAAAGAAATAATAAAGTTATCTTTTTGTCACTGATCGTGTAGAAAACCCTAAGAAATCTAAAAGAAAACTGAAAGAAAATTTCCTCTTTGGAAAGTTTGTAAAATAAAACTTTCAAAAATGAATTATATATGTATATACTAATAATGAACACATGTACACTAAAATTATGACATAATTTATAAACACTAAAAGTAATATTTCCAACAAAAATGTACTGAACTTGTTTGCTGAAAATTACATAATGTTCTAAAAAGTCAAGGTAATTCTAAATAAATGGATAGATTGAAAATGATCAGAGCATCATATTCACCAAAACAAATGCAGTTTTTAAGTATCAGAAAGATAAACAAATAAAAACTAAGAAAAAATAGACATATAATGTTCATGAATTGTAAGACAGCATAATAAAAATGTCAATTTCCTAAAGTAAAATAGTTTTAACACAATTGCTATCAAATTCTTATTATTTCTTTTACATACCTAAAAGATAAGTTAAAAATTAATACATAAAAGCAAAGTCGAATAGCTAAAAGAAATTTTAAAATAATAAAATAGGAGAAATTTGTTTACCCAAAATCAATACCTTAGCTTTATAATCAAGAATGTGTGGTAAAGACATTCCTCATTTAAAGAGTAAATTCAGTTTCTGTGACTTGGCTGTTAAACGCATTTGTTGGTAAACGAGGAATTGGGTATAGTGTGTACATTACAATATTTAGAACAAATAAATGATCAAAGGAAACTCCCACTGGTGACTGTTTTATTTGCATCACTCTTAGTGTATAACAGAACATAAACCTACAGTACTATACCTTACAGTACAATCAGCAGATAATATAGTACTGTTAAAACATGGTGCACTGTACAAAAAGTGACATTGACTTCAGAGCTGTACCAAAAAACCTGAATAGTCTTTATTCAGGAGGGTTGTTAAATGAGGATATCTATATTGATAAAGGAACATGCACGTTAGATTAATGGGATATAAATGAAGCTCATGAATATGCCAACACAGTTATGTCTACCTAAATTTTGGTAAAGGTGCAATAAGATTTAAAATAGCCATTTTAACATTATATTTTGGATCAAAAGTTTCTCTATAGAGAAAACATGAATCTTTACATAAATCTCATTCATACTTTATACAAATTTTACTCAAAATTACTGATAGAATGAAACATAAAATTCAAAACTAAGAATTTTAGAAGAAAATAAGAGAAAGGATTTAAGATCTACAACTAAGAAATTTTATAATTGACATAAAAAAACAATCTGTTAAAGGAAAAATTGATAAATTGCATTTCATCAATGTTAAAAACTTTGCTTTACAGAATGTAAAGAGGATTAGAAAACAAATTAGATTTTTTTCCCTTAAATTCTTTTATTGGTACATTTTGGGTAAACAATACATTTACATTTATCATTGGGTGCTCGTACCTATACATAATGTATCTTGGTTCTTATTTTTTTCCCCATTACCTCTGCACCCTTCACCCCCTCCACCCTTCCCTATTTACATAGACTTTGTTTCCATTTTTTTTCTTTTCTCATAAATTTTCCTTTCCCTTCTTTCCTTTCCCCTTCCCCTCCCACCACCCCTACACCTTTGTACCTTTTCTTCCTATTTCAAATTATTAATTATTCATTTCAATCATTTTAATCCTTATTTACACTTCCAGTTTCTCACACTAGAGAAACTATTCAGTATTTACATATGTGTGTCCTATTTATTTCATAAGAGTATTGCCTCAATGTGCATCCATTTAGCTATAAATGTCTCTAGTTTCTTGTTCTTTATGGCTGAGTAGTAGTCCATTTTATAAAAAAAACACACATCTTCTTTATCCAGTTTCCAGTTGATGGGCACTTGGGCTGTTTCCAAGCTTCAGCTTTTACAAACTGTGCTGCTATAAACATGGGCACACATATATCACTGTGGTATGATTCTTTTAATTCTTTTGGAAAGATACCAGCAGGGAAATAGTTGGGTCAAATGGGACCCTTAGCTCTAGTTCTTTGAGGTATCTCCATTCTGATTTCCACAGTGCTTGCACCAATCTGCACTGCCACCAACAATGGAGAAGGGTTCCTTTCTCCCCACACACCTGCCAGCATCTGTTATTGGTTCAAACTAGATTCTTGATTAATGTATTTGGAAACATACATAATGAAGTCAAATATATATTTCAAATATATAAAGTATCCTTATAATATGTAAGATATATTTAAAACTGCCACATTTAAGTATAAAAAAAATTTCATTCCAAAATAGTCAAAAAACATAAAGGGACATTTTACCAAAGGGGATATGAAGGTGGCATTAAAAACATATGAAAGTATTTTAGCACCACTCACCACAGGAAAATGCAAAATAAAACCACAATAAAGTATTGATGCATAGCAATTATAGAGGCTAAAATTCAAAAAAATAAACTAGATAAAATCACACGTTGACCATGAAGTAAAGAAACTAAATTACGCATGCATTGTTGGTGGGAATGTTAAATGATAGAACCCTTCCAAAAAATTTGGCAGTTTGTTTTTTAAAATAAAAACCTTCACATAAAACAATTTTAGTTGCAGCCCATACATTCTTATGCATTTGTTCTGGAAAAACAAAGGCTTTAGAAAAGACATCTTGTATACAGATATTTATAATACTTAAAACCTAATTCTTAAAATAATACTTAATACTCTATACTTAAAACTTTCACTGGGTGAATGTTTAAAAATCTATAGTACATTCATATTCCGATGTACCGATTAGTAATAAGATGAGAGGGATACAAGCAACCTGAAGAATCTGTAAGTAACTAAGCTGAAACAAAAAACCTCAAAATTTATATCTATATGGTCTCATTTATACAGCATCCTAGGAATGAACAAATTACATTGTGGAGAACACATTAGTGGTTACTAGGTGTTAAGAATCTGAGAGATAAAAACTGATGTCACTGTCAAATACATCCTTGTGGTACTGGAACTGTTCTTTATCTTATCTTTTTTTTAATTAAATTCTTTTATTGGTACATTGTAGGTATACAACATAATTACATTTCTCATTGGGAATTGTACCTTTACATGATGCATCTTGGTTCTT
>NW_004624792.1:13854733-13894641 GCF_000247695.1 Heterocephalus glaber
TCTCTAGATTTATTAATCATGTCTTGCACTAGGGGCACAATTTCTCCTGTTATCTGAGAAATTATTTCTGATTTCATTTTTTCCACATCCCCTTTTGTTGCCAGCTCAGTGGTTCCAGGTTGTTGAGTATCAGAATGTTCCATCTCATTTCCCTTTGGAGTTGCTGTAGGTGATCTGGAAGTCTGTTTTTGAGACTTATTTAAGTGTTTTCTCATTTTACCTGGGGTGGGGTCTGTTAGCACCTGCAGGGATTACCTCCTCTGAGCTGGGAGGGGTGGGACAGGGGCCTGGAGCAGCTGTAGGGATGGTGGCCCAAAAGCCCTTTCCTGTGGGCTTGGAGCAGCAGGAGAGATGGTGGCCGGGAAGCCCCTTCCTCTGGACCAGGAGCAGTGGGATGGCAGCTCAGAAGCCCCTACATCTGGGCCGGGAGTGGTGGGAGGGATGGTGGCCCAGAAGCCCCTTCCTCTGGACCAGGAGCATCAGGACAGAAGGTGGCCCAAATGCCCTATCCTCAGGACTGGGAGCAGCAGGAGTGATGGTGGCCAGGAAGCTCCTTCCTGTGGACCTGGAGAAGTGGGATGGTGGCTTAGAAGCCCCTACCTCTGGTCCAGGAGCAGGGGGACTCAGTACCATGGTCTGGTGGTCTGGTGTCCTCTGCGTCTTTGTAGTGTGGACCCAGGTGGCTGTACAGAGGAGCGGGGGTGGAGTTCCAGTGGATTTTTGCCGGGGTCTCGGGCTGATTCTGCGTGTTCTGCGTGACTGGGGACCTAGGTAGGGCTTGCGCAGACCTCCCTGTCTGCAGAGGGCTAATTCCCCTTTATCTTAACTTGATTGTATCAATTTCAGTGCCCTGCTTGTGATATTGTACTGTAGTTTTTCAAGATGTCAAATTTGCAAAAACTGGATAAAGTGTGGAGTGACTTTCTTTGTATTATTCATGTGAATTTAAATGATCCCAACTTAAAAAGTTTGGTTAAAAAAAGTAAGCCAGTGCTGTGGCACAGACCTGTATGCTAGCCCTCTGGGAATCTGAGGCAGGAGAATAGCAATTTGAAGTCAAGCCTGAGCTACTGAGTAACTTAGGGAGACTCTGACTCAAAAAATAAATAAATAAAATATTAAAATATAAAAGGGCTGAGAATGAAGCTTAGTGTAAAGATTCTGGGTTTTCTGCCCGGTACCAAAAACAAAAACAAAAACAGATACATACAACAACAACAAAAAACTTTATTTTTCCTCCATAGGTCATCCAGGCAAAGCTTGTGGGGAAAAAAAAAAAAAAAGTTTATGTTACCTTTAACACATGAATTGGAATGCTACACTGTAATGTTGAACCAACTAAAAACAATTAACTTCTAGAATAAAAATAATGCACTTATACATTCTGAAGTACGCTTTCCCTATTTTTCACTTTTATGTGAATAAGTTTTCTTTGCCCTTAACATCAGTGTCTCTTTCAATTTGCTTTCTATTCTTTGTAGGCCTCACTACTAATTTCCATTTTAAATTTTTCTCAGAAGGATGTTTGAATTTTGAGTACAGTATATCAAATCCCTAGGATTCATAAGATTACATCTATACTATTCAGACTCTCTAAAATTCTTCTCTTTATTCCTCCCACAAATTGTGTAATGAGACCCTCCTCAGTTTTTAGATGCTATTCCCAGAATAACCAGTTGTATTTTCAGGCTATGTCAGGATCTCTTCATTTTGGGGTACTCTGACTGTGTTTTCTTTGTTCTTCACAGGGTGAAGCCAATTGTGTGCTATCCACTTATTGTACTTTTATCAAAATTATGTTAGTTAGCTGTTAGAGGTTTGACATGACCTCCCCTCCCCGCCAAACAAACACACCTCAAAGTTTGAAGTCTCTGAGGATGCCTAGTAATGAATTTTTAGGTTCATATTGATCATCTGTTAGGTACTATGTAACTGTGTTGTTCTAGTTGCTGCATCTACATTTGTGAAGGGAATTACTTGAGATGATTAAAAATAGTGCCACTGCTATCACTACTATCTTGGAGGAGTTATGATTTGCGGCATTTCTCCTTTTAGCTTATTTCAAATCCTAGAGGATAAAATAGAAATCAATATTATTTTAATTTTCTTCAACACTGTAGTGGAGTTCAGTTGCAAGATATAAGTTGAATCTGGTATATATGAGATAACTTATAAGAAAAAGAATATACAGAGAGTTAAACTTCATAAAATTTATTTCATTCCTTATTTTAATACAATTTTTTCTCTAAGGTGTTTCAGAGATTCAAAAATCCTGACTCATATCATGGGAAACTAGTTTTAAAAATTGTCACTAATAATATTTTCTAATTGTAACAGGTTTTTAATAGTCCCTTGATTTGACTGGTTGACAATAATGAAGAACAGTCATGATGCAGTAAATCAGAGCTTCAGACATGCTAATGCATTGCTGTGATTGTTTTACCTCTGCAGAGAGATTCCAATGGTAGGGTGGGAACTGAGTCAGCAGGCATACGGTGCAGTCAATGTCAAAAAATGCTTACATTTTCAAATTCATCTTCATGAAATGCAGGAAATCATTTAAAGTTAACTAAGAAAAATGAATGAACTTTTGACTAAAGGGGCATTTCTAAAGAAAGTGAAATCCCAGAACAAATTATAGTGCAAAAAGGGTGGAGGGATCTTTCTCATTTTTCATTTCATTGAGCCTTCTATATTTTTTCCAAAGCAGAATGGTTTAGGAAAAAAAAAAAGAATCCACAAATAATATTTTAAATGTACAAGCAAATGTATACACATCAATAACAACAAAGAAGATGTGTGCAAAACATTTTCCAAATTGTCCTTTATTTTATTTTGTTGGCTAATTGATCTATTTCTTTTCTGTATGTTTGGAGATTTGAATTTCTTAATATCTCTGAAAATATTTGAGAACAGTTTCTTTTCCTTTATGTTCCCAATTCAACAGAATAATATTGCCTAATTTAAACACAGAAAGTTTAAAACACTTTGATAATTCTGCATAATTTTTTCTACACTGTGACAGCACACATTAGTTTATTAGAAAGTACATGTGCCTAAGAATAAAAAAGTTTACAAATAATGTGGTAATCAAGATACAATATTATAATAATTGCTTCCAATGAATATGACATTACCTGCTATGATGTTAGCATAATCTTCTTTGAAACCAGAAAATCTCTAAGTTGTCTAAACATATGAAGTATAATCAATATTTCCCTTTAATTTTAATAATTTGTAAGAGTTAAGACTGTTGTTATGTAAATTTATTCCAAGAATGTCTAATAAGTTCCTCACAGAAAATCTTTAATGTACATATTATTTACTTTTCTCGGATGATGAAATCAAGGTCCAGAGATTTAAATAGCATCCTCTAATTCATCAAGAACAAGAATTTAAAACTCAGAGTATCTCTAAAGTTCATACTCTTTATGTTATAACAATATTTCATCAGAAAGAAAAGTAATCTGAAGTTACACAAGTGAAAATTACATTTTTGTCGAGACAATGAATATGATACAATGCAACACTTTATTTCATTGCTTTTAAATTACTTTTAGAATAATACCCAAAGCTGACAACTTTTAAAGCATTTTGAACATTCTCATAATTAGAATTATTAATGATGCAAAACTTATTTTTAAAAATCACACATTCACATTAAGAAATGATGGCAATTTTGTCATATAGGTACTTATTTTTCATACTTAGGTACATTGAGTCTGGATTAAAGATACTTGAAATAACTGAACAATACCTAGTGACATTTATTTTTAAAGTATAATACTGAGTTATCTTGTCATTCTTAAAAGATCATCTTTCTAGTCATGGTTTAAGTAAGTCTCTATATTTGACTCAATTTGTAGAAAAATGTATTATTCAAAGTACAATGTAATCATGGTCCACCACTTATCTTTTCCTCATTATTGATTTATCCTTGTTTTGCTTACTTTTGCTTCCTTCTATTGTTTACTAATAGGTAAGGGAGGGAAGTAGGATGCTTTACTGCTCAATTATATTAAAAATATTTTTTGAGCCAGGGATTCAGCTTAGTGGTATCCTCCCCTGCCTCGCAAGCACAAGGTCCTGAGTTTGATCCTATATATATATATATATATTTGTGTGTGTGGTTTCTTATGAAGTTGAGGTATAGGTGTTTGAAACTAATGGCTAAAGTGAGGTTTGATTGTTTCTCTGTGGATTTCATCAATTCAATATTTTAATAACAATAATGCACATAGTTGGTATCTTTATAAATATGAACCTTGTAAGTGGATTTAAGATTTTTTATTACTACATGTTTGCAACACATGCATTTTACAGTCATACTGAGGAACTGATACATGTGCATAATACACGTTTCATTTTTCTATCCCCTTCCCTCCTCCCTCCTTCCCTATTCTAATTCCCCTTTTCTCCTTTTCACTATTGTTGATTTTACTAATCTTAGTTCATGTTTCAGTAGAGCTTTTTGTGAAATGTAATGAAATCTTTCATGTTGGTCATAGGGGCTACTTTATGGTTTCAATATATTAAATAAGAGAAGAATTTTCTTCAGAATTAAGGAGTTTATACTACTGCTTATGTCGGTGGAAAAATAAGTTACATGTCAACCTCATCTCAAAGTACACATCACCATCATCATCATCACCACACTTTAGATATCTTCACTGGGTTTCCCACATGTAGGATCCAAGCAAATACGGTTCTGCAGTGCTGCCTTGAGGGGAAGGTGGAAAGGATACACAATCTACACAAAGTCTGTGCTCCAAAGATATTGCTATCAGGTCATTGACCACACTCCTTTCTCCACATGGGGTAGAAATAGGTCAGCGTTATTTTATTTTATAGATTATGTTTTAGTAATTTGGTTTTTAAAAAGTAGTTTGTATGTATGGTGGTATGGGAAAACCTTATGAGTTTTTATGATTAATGGAAAGAATGTAATTCAGCATAGATACATTCTGACTCTGCTTTCCAATTTTGTTCTATTTGATTTAATGAAAATAGACCTTTCAAGCTTATAATCCAAAGCAGCACAAAGGCATGTTATTTTGCTGTGCTGGCTTTCATTTTTTCCACATAAAGAAAATATTTTAGAAAAATTAAATTCACGGAAAATTTTATCATGTGATATTTTTGTAACAAGAAAAAAGTATTTACAGGTACTATTTTTTTCTTCAAACTTGCTGTGACCATTGCATGCAGTATTTTCCTGCCTCACTTTTATGCAGTACATAGATTATTGGTCTTTTTCTTCTTTTTTCCACATTCATTTGGCCCATATTGTTCTATTTTTGAGCTACAAATATAAAATTACTACCACTATTAAACAGCTTTAAAAATAGATATAGTGATTTGAACATCCTCCAAAAAAAGAGATTTTATCTTCAAAGAGAAAAAACAGAAGCCATCTGGAATATCTCTAGGGACATATAGAGAATGTAAATGTAGACAGTGAAATAGTGAAAACTTGTTAAAAGAAGAAAGAGAAAAATATCATGGTTTTCTTATGATAAGAGCTATTTCAGTGTTCATAAAATGTACTATATGTGATGTAAGTAAGACACAATTCGCTTTGACTATGTGATTTTTACCTGAGCAAATATCCTCTAGTCAAAGTTATTTATGTACCTAAAGTTAGCAATGTTCTGAATGCAAAAATTTTGCTTATTACTTTTGAAACTAAGAAATTGAAAAGTGAAATAATGCATGTTTCAAATGGCAAATCCAAGTTGTTTTATTTTCACTGGGATTTTCCACCTTTTCCTATATAGATATGAAGCAATGTTTTTTTTTTTATTTAAGAAGAAAAAAAACCTCAAGAGAATATGGTTAAGCTTTAACATCACTAAATAAAAATATAAATCCAGAGGCAGATCCAGATTTTGTGGGACTTTGAACTTGTACAGGTGTTAGAAAATTTTTGTAAACTATGAGATCATATGATTTAAAAATGAGTATATATATAAAATGAAAATAATAAGAATTATAAAATTAGACAACATAGATACTAAAAAATACTTCAGACTTTTGTCTCTTCATATGAAATATTTTTCAATATTATTTTGTATAAAGAGAATGAAGAAAATCCAGTACTTCCAGCAATACAGATTAAATATGTTATTTTCAAAATATGGAACTTTAAAACCAGAATTACTTGACGTTTATGAGGATCTTAAGAATTTCTTTCCTATAAACATGAGAACTCTGATAAATTCTACCTGGCATGATTTAATCATGAAACAAACACATGGTGTGTTTTTATCCTCTTAAATGCTGCTTGGCTTTGTATATTCCTCTTAAAAGAGGGCTTCTGCCTTGAAGATGTATATAAGAATCAAATGCTCTGCCTAAGATTTTATATGTCTGTCCACTGGCACAATTTTCTCAGAATAGTTTCTGGTTCTCATATTTCAAACCTTGTTTCTCCTCTACTATTTGCATGCTTCTGGTTTCTTGCATCCTTAGTTCACCTCTTCCTAATTCCAATTTCAAGCATCCCACTCTTAGTCCACTGTCTCCTATCTTTCTTGATTATTCCAAACAACAATACTTTCCCACTACTTGTTTCTCTAATAAATTACCACCTTCTCATTTTAAGTCACTTGCTGGATGTCTTCATTATCCAAGTAGGTTAAGGGCCATAGCCAATACTTTAAATTATTTTCTTCACATATCCCTGAATCCTTTGCCTGTTCCTTGCTTTATTATGCTCAAGTGGAAAAAATCTATGCAAGATGACATCAAAACTTTGTTTATTTGTCCTCTACTATTCAGATGAAACTGCATGAAAAAAGTGCCATTAGTCTTACTTTCAGTCCTGAAGAGGGATGCCAGGTATGCCAGCATGGTGCCAGGCCATAGTACCATGGGCACTTCCAAAGTATTTTACAGTTCATTTGTAATAAAGGATGATTTGCTAACCCCCTTCTCTACAAAAGGCAAGCATTTAAACGTCAACAGATGATTTTATTTCTCATATTGAGGAAAAGTAAAGTTATTAATACAGGCAATTTCCAAATTCCCATAACTATAAATATCTATCTAATTACATTTAAAGCCATGTCCCTGCCTTTCTTCCTATGACTTTAGAAATCAAATGTTTCTGTCCACATGTCATCTACATTTCCTTACAGCAATATCTGTTACTTAATAATATTGCTCCAATATTGCTTCATAATATTACACCTTTTTTAGTTATAATTATCTGGTGTGTTTGTTCTGTAATAGAACCCCATTAATGCATTCATTTTCTCCACCTTAGTATCTTCTTTACTTGACTCCACTTTTTACCCACCTTGATGCTGAAGACTCATTTTACACTTCTTCTGTTCTCTTTCTTTCTTTCTCTCTCTCTCCTCCTCCCTCTCTCCCTTCCTCCCTCTTTTACTCCTTGCCTCCTTCTGTTCCTCTCTTTTTCCTTTCCTCTTTCTTTTCTTCTCTTTTCTTTTACTAGCAGGTATTGATCATTTCTTTGTTAGCTTCCACAGCCAAACTTCTTGTAAATGTTTCAACTATAACTTCAGTTTATTTCTTCTTATTCCCCTAATCCCATTTCTTTCACATTGTTGGTTGTCCACCTTCTCACAGAAACTGTCTTTATAAAGACACTTATAACCTGCATGCTGTTGAATTTAATGGTCAATGTTCACTCCTCATTTTACATGACATTTCAGCTGAATTTAACATATTTGGTTACTCCCTCCTTCCACTTTTGTTCTGAACAAAACAATTTTGTTTTCTTCCCATCTGTCTTTGCTTTCTTTTCTTCCAAAGTTTTAATGCTCTAGGTCTCAAAGACTTTTCTTACCTTGTGGCAAACTCATGCAATATAATGGCATTTAATGTGATTCTTATGCTAATGACTCCCTCTTTCTTCCTTCCTTCTTTTCTTTCTTTCTCTTTCTTTTTCTTGCCAATCATTTTCCTTTTAAAATTTTTATTAGTACATGTTGGTACTACATAATGATTACATTCTTTGTGGGGAGTTGGTACATGTACATGATAAATCTTAATTCTTTTTCCATGTCTTCCCCTGATTCCCTCATCTCTTGGTTCCTTTCTGTTTCGCAGAAGTTCAATTTCTTTCTTTAGATTAGAGCTTTATCTTGAATTCTCAACACATATGCAGTGTCCTATTTCACATTTCCATTTGAATATCCAATAAACATATTTAACACAAGAACAAAAGTGAATCTTCATCTTTCTTTTATAATCCTATTCTACTTTCTGCCTTTCTTATCTCATTTGAATGTATCTTCATCATTTCAGTTTTTCAGATTTGCCTTCCCATCTTTCTCGTATCATATGGTATCAGGATTTCCTACTGAGTCTACCTTCAAAAGACATCTAGAATATAGCTACCTCTCACCATATAGTTTGTTGACTCCTGTGTAACAACTGTATTTTCAAAAGTGGAAGGTCTGAGAAATTATGCATTTCATGTACTCTTCTTCCTGAAAGCTTCCTCCATAGATTAAAACCAACCTGAAATGTTAGAGAATCCATTGTGAGAAGTAAACAGAGGATGGAGAAAAAAATGAGAGTATTGAAGGATTTTATGACAACTTCTTTTTATTTTCATACATATAAGTAAAATTTAAATAGTGATAAATGAAATTAATATATTTGGCTTAACTATATTTTATGTGATATCATATTGCATATATTTATAGTCTATATGATTAATACATTAAATAGAAAATATTTTAAAATTACATCTGAAAATCTGAAGGATAGCTGATTTTCTAAGTCAATTATTACAATTATCTTAGAAATTGAAAAATAGATACAGATTAAAAAAATAAAGATCCTTTATTCAATAAGTGTGTATTGAGAACCTCTCTCTGTTAGTCATGCTTTCAGATGCTCCAGATGCATCATTAAATAAATGGTCAAAAATATGGATCTTATATCCCAAAGTGAGGAAATGGACAGAGGGTAAAAGATACAGTAACAA
This sequence comes from Heterocephalus glaber, assembly GCF_000247695.1. The sequence continues at coordinate 13,863,696 of NW_004624792.1, forward strand.
GGATTATAATGGTAGAGTGCTTAAAGCTATATGGATTTTTAAAAGAAAATGATGGAAAAGTATTGGGAAAGTTGAAGAGAGGGAAATAAGCTTTCAGTATTATAGAATGTAGCCAAGTTAGGACTCAAAGAAAAGATGAGGTTTGGAGTAAGTAGAAGAATAAGGTGAGGGGCATATGAAGGATAATCTCTGTGGACAGGTGTCATACTGTGACTGCTCACCGTGCTCTGAGTGGACCAGGGCAGCCAGAATGGCTGAAGCAGTGTTAGCAAGAAGGATGTGAGTTTTAGAGGTCATAGCCAGATTGTGTGAGGTAGTTAAAGTGTGTAAGATTTTCTGACATATCCATGAAGGAGAAAATGGGGAGATCGTATAAAAGAAAATTTCTAATGATGGCTTTGCCTGACTTTTAAGTTCATAATTTATAATAATATAAGTTTTAAATCTATAACATATATGAAATTTTCCAGAAATTGATAATTTCTATGAAGCCTTAAATACTTAAAGCTGTAGGGAAAGGCAATACCTCTTTGTTCATCTTCTGAAGAGAGTATAAACTTCTCTTTTTCTTTTTTTGGTCCTGGGGATCGAACTCAGGACCTTGTGCTTGGCAAGCAGGTGAGGCAACCCTGAGCTAAATCCCGGGCCCTGAAGAGAGTAAAACCTTGAAGATAAGAGTGAAAGCAATAGAGCAGTTAAAAAAGTACTACTCATCTGAATGATTATGGATTAAAACAATGTAATTAAATGTTAACAAATTTAACCAAGTGGCATTAACATTTATCTTAGCTAGAGTTTTTATTCCAGAATTACAAATTGAGTTAAATATAGAAAATGAATGATGCAAATTCTTCATATTAATTTGTCAAAGGAGTATATGACATAAAAATGGATATGATATGATTCATTCATTATGACTCAGTGCACATACAGTTATAATCATAAGGCAAAATACAATAATGGATTTCTCTTTATGGGAACAGGGACAAAATTAATTAAGAAGAAGCAGTTCAATCATAGCCCTTTCAGAAAAAAGGCAAAAATATATGGTTGTTACTTCTAGTCCTTATCATAACAGGAAAGCAAGGAAAAGAAACAAAACCTATAAGGAAAACTAAGCTGCTATTTGCAAAGGCATGGTTTTCTAACTGAAATATCCAAATAAATGAAATAAAAATGTTGATTCTATAACCCTACAAGAATCTGTTCTTAAAAAAATAAGTAAGATAAATCACTGGCATTTTTAGAGCTCAGTGCAGTTTAAACATCATGGAAACAATTTAAAATATTATGAACTAACATTAAGACAAAAATAAACTTTTTAACTGAAATAAAAATATTAAACTGACAGTTTTTGGAAAACAATGTAATTTTGTTTAATAGTTATTAAGATTCTATTTTTAAACATTCAAATAATGATTTATTTGATAGAAACTTTATGAACTCTAACTGATTTAGTCTCTAAAATGTTATTAACTTTAATAAAAGTAACTACAAAGTTTGGTTAATCCATGAGTTTTTTAGATAAATATCTAAATCTATATTATCTTGAAAGATTAAGGGTATAGAGAAATATTATATATTTAATATCAGTTAATGTCATATAAATAAGTCATATGATGAAACACTTTACAATGCTACCAACAGTTGATATGCTTTCCTTAGTGAAGTAGCAATCAAATTTTTCAGTAGAGAATGATAAGGAGGAAATGGAGTATAGAAATGTTGACAAGAAAAGAGAAAACACTAAATACAGTCATCAAAGAAAAATGAAAAATAATAGATTGGTAATACAGTATATACTATTGTTGCCAGACAGTATTAGAGGAAATTCACAGGCAGAATGCTTTTACTCGGTTGGGTTTGTGGGTTTTTTTTTTTTTTCTCCAACCAGATTCAATTTCATGGGTGCAGATATGGAGTAGGGGAAAAATTAAGTTGTTAAGGTTGGATTAGCCTAAAATAAGTGTGATGAGAGAGAGAGGGAAAAGTCTCCATCATTTATGCAGGAAGGTATAGAGAATGATTATACAATTTAAGTTAAAATATGATGAGTATGTCTATGGCAATGAGGGTGAGGAAGTGGGGGACTGTGAAAATTTGAAAAGATAAAAACATTAGGTAGAGGTGGGACTGAAAGACTGATGGAGCCACAGTACTAGAATGTGTGAAGTAGAAACACAAGTGGCATTGGAAGAGTTAAGATTGTGTCGGGCTACATTGTTGATAAATTCTGTAGAGGTGCTGTTGGCAGGCAGGGGTTGTGGTGTATTAGAAGATGTGATCACTGGAGAACAGGGAGTTGAAAAACTCAAACTCTGCGGTACAAGGAGATCATCAGCACAGATATTAATATCATCAAGGAATTACGAAAGGAATCACTGAAGCAAATGACAGTTCATCAGAATTAAAATCATCAAGGACAGAGAAAGGAAGTCCCTTGGGAATGTGGCAGACAACAACATCAAAAAGAAATAGTGAGAGTTGGTAAGGAAAGAGTCCCTCTTCACTTATTACTACTTTATGTTATCCATTCCTAATGCTAAAAATCTCCACTTGACTTTTTTGTTGTTGTTGTTTATATGTTTTGGTATTGGAACTAGAACCAAGGATCTTTACATTGAGGTACATCTCTAGCCTTTAAATTTTTTTTTATATTGAGGCTGGGGTCTGGTAAATCAATAAGTTCTCTGGGCTTGGCTTAATCTTTGGATCCTCCTGCCTCAACCTCTGAGAGTCCTGGGATTACAGGCATGTGCAAGCATCCAGTACTACAAAAAAAATTTTTGTGTTTTAATCCCCTAGACAAACATTTTGACCTCTTTATGAATCTCTGTTTTATTTTTCCTGAACATATATTGTAATTCCCTTACAGTTCAGAAATGTTTTTTAAGACATATGCCATATATATATCAATGATTCTTTTAAAACTCTAATTGAAGTTGCTAAGTGAGGACATACCAGTCAACCCTCAAAACTCATTCCACTAATTACAATGCCTCATCATCTCTATGAGTCTTGGTAGGGTCAGCTCAGCAAGAGCGTCTACTATATTAAGAAAGGTGTTCTACTCTGTTGTGAAAGGTGTTCACAATGGACATGGAGCTAATGCATTCCAGAAAAAAGTGATGCATAATGTAGATTCCTTTGGCATCTGAAATGAACATGGATAAAGAAGCAGAATTAAGTATATCTTTACATTCACAAAGAAGATAGAAGTAGAGAGGCTATGGTAGTGCAGGGAAGTTACTAGAAGCAGGCATTTGGGCTCCAACTTAGCTCTTGCTGGTGGAGTATTGTAAGAGGGCAGTCACACTCTGAGTGCTTTACTGATCTGTCCTAAGTGGACTTACTCTTGAGTATGACTTGTCCATGGTTCCAGTCTAAGACTGCTCCCTCTGGGGATGATCAGCAAAACAGCTTCTTGACTCTGCGTATTCCAGTACTCACTGAACTGATTTTAATAAATGAACAGAATCTAGAAATCTCTATGAGTTGTAGTAATCTACAAAGTTATAATAATTAACTTTAAAAATCAGAAAGCTCCAGGAAAACAGAAAGTTATTGCTTGCTCATGTACCAATACAGGGTGACTGTTTATGGTTTGGCAAGGTGGATCTCTACCAGACCATTCAGGGATGCAGACATTCAACTGGAATCATCACAGTTGTAGCCTGCATAAAACGGGAAAAGTTCATGAGGGAAGGTATTTGAAAAACTATATGTGTATATCTGGAATAATGTTATTTGCATTGTGGAGAACATATTTATTTGGATGCTCAGGCCTACCTCAGGGAAGGCCAGATAATAAAATCTTACCATAAACTCAGCAAGAAAGAAAAACTGCTTTTGATAGGTAGCAGTTTCCAAAACTCTTTTTCAGAAATACTAATTGTCCTGTTTAATCATTTTCTTTCCTAATTTAAAGAATATGTCTGTATTAGGAATAAATAATGTGAAATGACAATATATTTAATCTCCATGACATACGGCTGAAATAAAACTACCTAGAGATTTCCTGAGTAAATGTATAATTGCATTTTTAACACTATACAGTTTTATTTATTTTACTCAGGGATAAAGAATGGTAATTATGCTTCTTTAGTATATATCTTTTCTTCTTAATTCAATTATAAAATTTTTGAAGATAAGAATTGTTTTGTTTCGTATGCATAATGAGAAAGATTGAGGGATACAGTAATAATCTCTAAATTGAACTAAATTTCCAGAACTGCTTACTTTTATTTTTCAAAAGAAAATTAGGTATTTAAGAGCTATTTGAAATCCTTTTATGTGGTTGTCACCTTAAGTTGTTTCTGGTAATAGTAGAAGTTACTGTACTCACTAGAGGGTAAGTTTGAATTGTAAAAACATTAACTTTAAATGATATGTACTTGATAAAGGATTAAATCACAATGCAGCAAAACCAAGTTAGTCATTAAAATAAATAGAAGTAAAGACACCATAAAAAGATGATTATACCATTAAACAAAATGAGTTTTACTTTGAAGCTTGATAATGAATCATGTAATCAATGGCTCTCTGTGGGCAAGTATTTCTTACTATTCCGTACTATAGTACATGGATAATAATGATGATTTTATGGCACCCTGGTACAAATATCAAGACTCTCCCATCTACCATAAGTCTGGCTTAGTTTCTCTATGGTATGCATTGTCAAAATTTCAGCATCACAAATAGGAACTTCTGGTCTAGAGAACAGTTTCAAATCTTTTACTGTTGTGATATTAGATAACTATAACTTCAAGGATGTTTAAATATAACTTTAAAAAACTCTATCCAAATGAACTGTCTTTGTTAAGTAAGCAGAAAAAAATTGAAAAAAACATTCAAGTTTCTACATACTAAAACATAGAGAATTAAATAACAAAATACACTTGATCTTAGCCAACAAGGCTGAGAAGCGATAAAGTTTCTTTTTTTTGGTACTGGGGATCAAACTCAGGACCTTGTGCTTGCAAGGCAGGAGCCAGAATCACTGAACTAAATCCCTGGCCCTTAAATAACAAAATAGACTTTAAGTTTAAGCTAAATGTCATCGTATAAACTTGATAATAATCATTGTCTTACCCTTGCATGACTTATTTGATATAAGTCCCACACATAGATAGAATCACTGTGGTAAAAATTCTATGTGATAACATAATGATAGATTATATCATTATGTATTTATCCAGACCCATGAGAAAAGGTATGTGTAACACCAAAAACAAGCCTTAAAGTTAAGTATAGGCTTTGAGTGATTGTGATGTATCAGTGTAGGTTTATCAGTTATGATAAATACATGATTCTGGCAGGGAATGTTGACAACCAGGAAAGCCGTGCATGTGTGAGAGCTGGAGAAGACAGGAAATCACTATCTTTAATTTGATTTTGCTAAGAACCCAAAACTTCTCTAAAAATTAATACGCTAAAAGTTTGAAGCATGACATAAAGATTAGAAAAGTTTTGATTCTGTTATGTGCTTTTAGCTTAGCAGAAACGAAGAGATAATGTTGAACTAAAACAGCATAATTATTGTTAAAACAAATTTTCTACTTAATGAAACCACAAATCACCTAATCCTAATATGTAGTTCATCACCATGTCTGTATCAAGGTCTTTTCTAAATTTATAATAAACACAGCTAAAATATGTTTTATAAAAACACCGTTTTCTTGCCTTTTTGGATCCAATATGATACAGAAAATTTCTAATGAGAATTTTATTACTGATTTTAATGTAACTAGAAATAACAATTTACCATTTACTGTACTGTCTTCTGTGTTCACCTCGGCAGCATATATACTAAAATATACTGTCCTCTGTAGAATTTGGAGCAGTCATATTTACAAGGTTCAATTGTTTTTCTATTTTATGCTATTTAAAAAATAAACAACTAGCTTTTTGTATGTCTTAAGTATATGGAATACACATAGATTAACATATGAAGATAATGTAGTTGTGTGACAGATTTAGAAAGCCCATGTTCAGAAAAGTATTCAAAAGCAATAAGGTAGATGAGCAACAGTTTGTATTCAATTTAAACCAAAGATGTTTGGATTTTTATCTCGGGAGAGTAAATCTCTGATAAGGTTTTCAGTCTTTTCAGATGAACTGAGGAGTGAAGGTACTGAACTTGACTGGTATTTAAAAGGTTAAGCTGCAGTATGATCTAAAGTAAATGAAGGTTTTTAACTACATCCCACAAAAGAATTGATATTCTTTGAATAATTTTGACCATTATTGTAGCTTCTAGCTGAATATTTTCTATTTTAAGACATATTGGGGAATTTTGTTAAGAATCTTAAATTTTATTTTGAATTTACTTAAATTATTCTGAGGAAGTATTTTATATCAAATCTTTTAAAACTAATCAAGTATTGCTGTCTCTTTGTGACAAATATACATAATCACAAACACACCCACATATGTACACATTTTAAGGGAATTTAAGGTAGCAGCCAATGTATTTTTAAACCTTTAAAAAAATGTAAGCTTAAAACTTAAGTATTTTGGAAGAATTATCTGGTATTGAAGAGATAGAAGGGATTTTTCTCTTTTAAATACTTATTATTTGAAACCCAGTGATCTGTCCTATTTCAAGTATTCTTTCTAAGCCTTTCTGAAATTTTTGTCACTATTTCAAAAATGAGTCTTTTGAAAAGTAGTTTCATTTTAAATCTTTCTTCAGCAGAGCAGACATATATTAAAGTATGAGCAATTTCTCTGAAGGAAGCCCTTGACTCATTGAAATCATTTTGGAATTTCAAATGCATCGATACTCCGAGAATATAACTCTGTGGAGGAAATTGAAGTATTTGAATGTGTTGCAAATATTTGTAAGTAAATTCTTCATGAGAATGTTAAGAGAACAATGAATATATTACTATTAACTAAATACCATTTTCTCAATATATTGTAAATATTCACCACACGGTAATGTCCTAAATATTTAAACTAAACTACTGGATGGAAAATTCATGACAAATAACTGTTTTTAGATACTTAAAATTCTGTGACATTTATATGTTTCATTAATTGGAATTAGAGTAAATAATTTTAAGAAAGAAAGAAAAAACATGTTTTCCTAATTCACATACTTGAAATATGGAAGCAAAATCCCAGCAAATTCATTGCTAAGCATGCAGTATTACTTGGCAATTGCTCCCTCCAATTTTTTTTTTTTTTTTTTTTTGCTGCCCTGAATCTTAGTGTCCATGTCTTGTTACACATAATACATTCAATGCCTCACAAGTACCTCTTCACATTATTTGGTACTTATTTCCAAAATCCTAATTCTGTCTATTCTTTTTTAGAAACAAAATAGGTATAGAGTTGAATCAAATGCAGTGTCCTAAACCAGTAAAAAAAAAAAAGTGAAGCATTTTAAAAATAGAGAATAATTAAAATGCTTCACTAAATCAATTGAATAAAGTACAGAAAATAGCATAGTGCTACTATCATTTGTTACTCTAATTGTTCTACATTTATGGAGTTCAGCCCTGGGTAGTTTTAATAGTGGTTGTTAACTACTGTCATTTATCAGCCACCTTATTACAGTTCAAACTGGAATTGTAATTGAAACACTTGAACAAGTTAAAATTGACAATGAACCTACAGTCTGATAGACTATGCTTAATGAAATTGATGAAATAAAACTTTAATCATTGTCAAGCATTTTAATCATTGTCAAGCCAAAAGTTTTAAATTTATAATTAACACTAACAAATGAAAGGGGTAAGTTCATATAACAAAGCAAGAAGCAAGTGAGGAGTAGGCATAGTTTTATGAGGAAATTGCAATGCTTGTCTTTTCCCTGGATTCTTTAGCTTCTCTTTTGTCTTTTCCTCTGGATAGATGAATTTGTTTGTTGCCTGTAAGATATAGAAGGCAAGAATACATTTTGCTTAACCCAAAATATCTTTTTCACTGTCCCAATGTCTGATACCTTCAGATTATTAGATAATGTTTCATCACATGCCGCCTTCAGGTTTTTAATTCCTCTGAGCCTCAGTTTGTTTGCTGGTAAAATAGTAATAGCTATTTTTTAGAATGTTGTGATGTTGTACGATTAAAAATAGAAAGTAAGTATATAATAAATGCGACTTATTATTTTTTCAATATTTGCTCTCTCTCCATGTGTGTGTGCATGTGCGTGTGTGTGTGTGTGTGTGTGTGTGTATGTGTGTGTGTGTGTTTAGGGCTAGGTATTGTCAGGATGACTGACAAGAAACTAGTTGAGTTAGGATTTATGTTACATAAGTGGTAACCAACCATGAGGGGTTAATCGTGAATTAAAAATTCTTTATTGAGAAAACTAGGACTGTTCTTTTAGAGCACTATAAAACTGCTCCTGGATAACTGAGTGGGAGATGAAGTTTGTGACACAAAAATGAAATTTAAAGTTTATTATTTACCAATGTACTTCAATTTCTTTCTGGAACACAAAAACCCACCTCATTTTAATTAAAATGAGAAACACTTCATTTATCTCAGGGTAGGAATGAAAAATAAACTTTTTCATTCATTTTTATTAATTAATAATTTTCATTAATTTTTGTTATATTTTTCAAGTACCTCTCTGAATGCTCCATAATCTAGCAAAAGACTTTCTCAGAAGACTTTATCATATGTCATCTTACTGGTTCACTTATAAAATCAAATTACACCAGTTGAGACCTTATAGAGATACACACAGCCCTGTTTCCACCCTAGTCTTTCCATTGCAGTCCTCTAGGAAATTTTCTCCAACCCTTATTTTCTCTGAGTTTTTATGAATATATAAATACAGTAACACCTCATTTCATGAGTGCTTCTCTTCATGAACAATTTAGTTTGCAAACAGAAGCATTTGGCAAAATTTTGCTTCCATTTCTGAACTCCACATTGGCCAATGAACATTACTGCCACCATCTTCTGTGCTCTGACATACAGTTGTGGTTTCCTCCGAGATCACGGGCACAGACAGACCTGTGCACATTTGCTGTGAAGCTTTTTGTGTGCCTTTTAGCACATATAGTACTGTACAGTATTATTCAGTCCAGTTTGGCTCCAAAGAAAGTGAAGAGCAAGCATGGTGGTAAAAAGAAAGTGCATAGTGGTATGAAAGTGTTAAGAATGTGCAAAGCAATAATGAAAGTAACAAGAAAGTACAAAGTAAGAATGGTAAGAAGAAAGTTTTGAAGAAAGTAACCATTGAACGGAATCAGAAAATTGTAGAACAGCATGAGCATGGTTTTTGTGTTACTGATCGACCTTGGAGGAAAAGGTGACAAAATTGACACTTTTGCAGAATAAAGATGCCATTTAAGGATCTGATGTGGCAAAAAGAGTAATGATGTTAACCAAGCAGAGGACACAAGTGCTGGAAGAGGTGGAAAAATTTTTGTTGGTGTGGTTGAATGAGAAAAAGTTGGACGGTGATAGCATTGGGGAAGCTACGATCTGTGAAAAATTCAGGACATTGCGCAGTGATTTGGTGCAAGAAAATCCCTTCACAAGTGGAACAAGTGATGAATTTAAAGCCAGTAGATAATGGTTTGATGAATTCTGGAAGAAGACTGGCATTCACAGTGTAATAAGGTATGGTGAAGCTTCCAGTTCTGAAAACGCTGTCGCAGAGGCCTATAAGAAAGAATTTGCAGAATTCATGAAGGCAGAAGGATACATCACTCTTCAGTGAAACCCAGAGTTTCAGCCCTCTGGAAGAAGATGCTGAACAGAATCTATGTCATGCAGGAGGAAAAGGCACTTCTCGAACACAAGCCTATGAAAAACACATAGATTCTTTTGCTGTGTGTGAACACAAGCACCAGTATGAAGATTAAGACTCTTTTGGTGTACCATTCCCAGACCCCTCATGCATGTTAGGAACAGAACTTGAACAAGGCCAGACTGCCTGTCATGTGGAAGGCCAATGGGAAAGCATGGATCACAAAGTAATTGTGCATAGAATGACTACATGCAGTGTTTGCACTCACTGTTAAAAAATAACTTTCTGATAACTGACTGTCTGAAAAGTGCCTTCCTCTGATGGACAGTGCCCCAGCACCCCCTCCAGCCTTGGTGGATGATATGAATACTGAGTATGACTTCATTAAAGGTCATGTTCCTTCCCCCAACATGATACCTCTCTGCAGCCTGTGGAACAACAAGTGAACTGCAACTTCAAGAAGCTGTACACAAAGGTGTCCTTCGCCACATTTCAATGTCACTGAAGACATGTCCTTGATTCTGAAAGAGTTCTGGAAGAAACATTTCAGTGTCCCCATTCCATCAACCTCATTGACAAAGCCTGGGAAGATGTTAAACTCAGCCAGCAGAAAACTGTGGCTGGAATGTGTCACTGAACATGAGGTGGAAGGCTCTGATGCACAGGGAGTGGAGAAGATTGTGTCCATGGGCGAGTATGGGTCCAGACATCCATGGTGCAGACATAGAGGGGCTTGTTGAGGACCATGAGGAGGAGTTAATGACATGAGAACTTGCTGAACTCCAGAGTGAACAGCAGAAGGACCTTGTTGAGGAGCATTCCACTGAGGAATAGGAAGGCAGGATGGAGGTTAGCAGTAATGTGATAAAATCCATTATGGAAAAATGGAGTCAGTGCCAGGATTTCTTTGAGAAGCACCACCCTAACATAACTGTAAGAAACACAGTGTTGGATCTGATGCATGACAATGTGGTCTCTCAATTCCAGAGGGTTATGCAGGGCAGGAATAAATGACATTAGACAAATTTTTCATCAAAATTGACTCTTCAGCTAAGAGACAAAAAAACAGAGGAAAACCCTGAAGGAGATCTCTCCATGACTTTATGGAAGGGGACCCTCCCTCCAAACAATAACCCCCTCCCCACCCACATTCCCATCCTCCATGCCAGAAGTCACCTCAAGTAGGGTTAATGTTCTCTCTCTTCATACTGTACTATGCTGTACTCTATGTTGTTTCATATTTTTGTGGTTAAAATATAGATACAGTTCAGAATGGATTAGCCTTATTTACATTTAACCTTATGGGAAAATTTGACGTAGTTTATGACCAAAACCACTTTGTGGCCACATTCATAGGGGTCAGAAATATTGACCTCAATTACATGGAACCTTATGTGGAAATTTAATTTGGTTAAAGACTAATTAAGTTCACAACCAGAATCATAGAACAAATTAGGTTTGTGGTCCAAGGTACCACTGTATGTAAACAAATCTTTTTGTAATACATTGGTAAACAAAACACTGTATTTAGTAACTTCACTTTCTTGCTTAAGTATATATCTTCTAAAGATTTCAAGTAATACAAACTTATTTTTAATGTGCTATACATGATTGTATTTATACACTATAAAATGTAACAGTTTGTGCAAAGAGATGGATCTGATATTTGCCTTCTTTTTTTCTTTTTGGTGCCATCAATTAATATGCTAAGCACACATCTTTCAGCACAACTTAAAATATTTCTGTAGTAGACTTTGAGAAGCAGAGTATTTGATTCCAAATTTATTTATATTTGATTTTCAGTGATAAAGTCTCTTAAAACTCATGCAAATTACAGCCCCACAAAAGTACATAACTGCTTACTTTACTAACAATAAATATTATCAGTATAATTCAGTGTTTGCTAATCCAATAGCCAAAATACTTACAGATGATGCTTTAATTTGTATTTTGCTTATTCTTTTCAATGCTATTTCATATTTATTTTTTGAGTATTAAACATCTCTTGTGAATTATATTTCAAAGTACTTAATAATCAGTGGGTTTTAAGAATTCTTTGATGCTGGTTTTCTCTGTTTTTTTACATTTTCACATCAGTTTAGGTTATTTTACTTAGATTGATTTCATGTTTGCTCAACTTTTCATTTTGTTTGATTCTTTACAAATATTGTTTCTGCTTGTTTTAAACTTGTACTACTCACTGGGGTGGAGGGAGATGATCTTCAACTAGATGACACATCCATAATTTCTTTCTCAGTACTAGGTATCTCTCCTGCTACTAAAGATCATTCTCTGGATATAAAGTTATGCATTTCTCAATTATTTCCTTTTTTCTCAGCTTTTGAAAAGGGTTTATTTCGGTATAGTTTTAGAGATGTCAGGGCATGATTGGTTGGTCCTGCTGCTCTTGGTCCTGTGACGTGGTAGTGCACCATGACAGCAGTGAGTGACAACACTGTTTCCTCATGAATAGAAGAGAATAAAGGACAGGAAAGCCAGGGTCTCACAATCCCTTGCGATGACACACTCCAGTGACAGAAAACATCCCACTAGGCCCCAATATTTTTTTAAACTTTCATTTCCCTTAGTACATGTTTGCAGTCCATAATGACTACATTCATCACAGGGAGTTTGAACATGTATATAATACATCTTAATTGTTTTCTAATCCCCTCCTCTCCCTATACACCAACCTTCCTTCTTAATGGATAATTTTATTTTCCTTTCAACTGTTTTAAATTCTTAATTTTGAAACATCTATGATATGAAAAAATTTTCATTTACTGTCCCTATAAATATTGGATACAATTTGTTATTTCTAAGAAATAAGTACAGTTTTAGAAAGATGTGCTTCTTTCTCTTTAATGCTTCTTTAATCTCTTTTGCATTCTATAGATTCTTTTAAATTGTGTGTTTTCTCTTTTATTTTGAATTGCTATGAATACCTTTACAATTTTTATGAATATTGCAGGTAGCTTTTATTAAGGTTATTTCACTGTTTATCAAATGATATAAATGTCTTACTCCTTAGAGCCAAGATCTGGGGACTGGGAGTACTTAATTTTTATTGCCAGTTAAGGTAATTAGTAGCCAAAAATGGGCTAACCTTAATTTGTGTTATATTCTGAGAAAAAAATCTCTATACTAGAACCGTTTTAGCAGAAAATTATTATCACATATATCTTTTTATGTTTTTGTTTTCTTTTTAAACTACAGGCTGAGGTTTGTGCTCCCATTTCTTTCATTTATCACAGATTTGTTGGAATCTAATCTTGTGACAGCAAAAGTACCTGTGCTACTAAGCTAAGTGCTTACTGCACTCAAAAGCGGTGTAGATGAGCTTCTGTGCCAGAGTGTTTTAGGTGTGGTTAGCACACCCCAACAGAGCACATTTGCTACTGTTTTGTAAAGTCAACAAGACCACAAATGTGCTGTTTATCCTGCCCACATCTCCATCTAACACACCTAAATATAAGCTGGGATGTTGAACTTTCAGGATGGTTGTGCCCTTCATTGGAATAGACCCATGAGGACTTTGTTCAGATGCTTAGCCCTACTGTTCACTGGTTTAGTGCTTAATTTTTTTATCCTGATACAACAGTCATATAAGTTGGTGTTCTACATAAAACAGTTTACAAATGGATTCAGTTATTATTTTCCAAGATTCTTTATCTTCTATTTCCACTCCAAATAATAGTTATTTGAATTATTTGATATGATTCTCTACATATTTCCAAAACACATTTAGATGTACACACATTGTTTCTCAATTGAATTTTCAATTTGATTCCGTTTTTGATATATTTAGGGAATTTTCACACATCTATGCACACATACATAAAGAGCAAGACTAGAAAAGAAAAATAGATTGAATGAAAGGACAATGACTTAAGACTAAAGTAATGAGAGCTTTTACATTCTTTGGACATAATAAATGTAGGAAAAGAAAAAATAGAATAAAGTCAAAATTCAGAGCTAGACAGACAGACAGACAGACAGATGAATGACTGAGGTTGACTGCAAATGGATATGAAGATTCTTTGCACTGATACTCAAGCATTAGAATTTGACGAAATTTTTAAAACTCTGTAAATAGATTCTTAAAAGTCAAAATGTAATTTTAAATGAGTGACTGTGATTAATATATCAGGTTTTAAAATATTACCTGAAATCTTGTAATAAATACCTCTAAAATGATGAAATATATTCTATATATGGATATTCAATGAGTGTATATTTCATGCCAATGATTGTGCTAATAGTTTTATTCTTGTATATGAATGAAAGAACCTACTCTACTAAAAAGCTTTGGGTACAATGAATTTACTGGTGAATGTGTTAAAAATATTGATTTCATAAAAGAATTAGGGATAGGAAAGGAAGAAGTTAAACTGTCATTATTTGCTGACAATATGATACACATAGAGACCCAGAAAACTCCACCAAAAGACTTCTAGACTTAATTAACAGATTCAGCAGAGTAGCTGGACACAAGGTCAACACTCAAAAATCAATACCCTTCTTGTATACAAATAACAGACTCACTAAGAGAGAAATTAGGGAAACAATTCCTTTCACAAATAGCATCCAAAAAAAATGAAATATATAGGAATTCATCCAATGAAGGAAGAAAAAGACCTCTACATTGAGGACTACAGCTCTCTGAAAAAAAGAGATCAAAGAGAATATTTAAAAAATGGAAAGACATCCCCTGTTCCTGGGTAGGAAGAACCAATATGGTGAAAATGGCCATACTTCCAAAACTGCTACACAGATTCAATGCAATCCCAATTGAAATCCCAGCAGCATATTTCACAGACCTTGAGAAAACAATCCAAAAATTCATTTGTAACAAGAAGAGACCTAGAATAGCAAAAGCAATTCTAGGCAACAGAGACATGGCAGGGGGTATCATAAACCCCGAGATGAAACTATACTACAAAGCCACTGTGACAAAAACAGGATGGTACTGGCAAAGAAACAGACCTGAGAATCATTGGAATAGATTAGAAGATGCAGAAACAACTCCAGACATACTCATCCAACTCGTCTTTGACAAAGGAGCCAACCATCCTCACTGGAGTAACAATAGCCTCTTTAATAAATGGTGTTGGAAAAACTGTATTTCAACTTATCAAAGATTAAAAGTAGACCTTTATCTTTCACCATGCACTAAACTAAAATTGAAGTGGATTAAAGATCTTAATATTAAAACAGAAACAGTACACTTGCTGGAAGCTAAGTTAGGTAGAACTCTTGAGGCCATTGCATGGGAACTAGCACAAGGAATCAACAACTGGTATCTCATTTTATTAAAAACTTCTGCACTACAAGAGAAACCACTAACAGAGCTAAGAGACAACTTACAACATGGGAAAAAATTTTTACCAGCTGTTCCTCAGACAAAGGTATATACATATATAGAACTAAAAATAAATCAGACCCTCCAAATATAAAGACCAAATTCAAAAATGGGCATCTGAAATGAACAGAAATTTCTCAGACAAAGAAGTAAAGATAGTAAATAAACATATAAAAAAATGTTCAATATCACTGGTCATTCAAGAGATGCAGATGAAAACGATGCTGAGATTCCACCTCACCCCAGAAAGAATGGCTGATATCATGAAATCAACCAATAACAAATGCTGGCAGGGTTGTGTGGAGAAAGGGACCCTTCATTGTTGGTGGGAGTGCAGACTGGTGCAACCACGGTGGAAATAAGTATGGAGATACCTCAAACAACTAGGATTAGAAGTCCCATTTGACCGAGGTATTTCTCTGCTGGGGTTCTTCCCAAAAGAGTTAAAAGCATCATACTACAGTGATATATACACACATGTTTATAGCGGCACAGTTTGTAATAGCTAAAGCTTGGAAACAGCCCAATTGCCCATCAACTGGAAACTGGATAAAGAAGATGTGATCTTTTTTCAATAAAATGGAGTACTACTCAGCCATAAAGAATGAGAAACTGGAGACATTTATAGCTAAGTGGATGCACATTGAGGCCATACTCTAAAGTGAAATAAATAGGATACACATATGTAAATACTAAATAGTTCCTCTGGTGTGATAAACTAAAAGTGTAAATAAGGATAAAAATGTATAATTGATACTGTGAAATAGGAAGAAAATGTCTAAAGGAGTAGCAGAAGTGGGAAAGGTAGGGGAAGGGAAAGAAGGGAAAAGAAAAAATATGAGAAAAGGAAAAAATGGAAACAAAGTCTTTGTAAATAGAGAAGGGTGGAGGGGTGAAGAGAGGGCAGGAGGATGGGGAAAAAATAACCAAGATACATCATATAAAGGTACAAGATCCACATGATGAATGTAACTGTATTGTATAATAATTGTATTTTTTATTCCAATAAACTTACTGGAAAAACTTACTGATTTCAATCTCTTGATATTTTTAAAATAAAACATTTCTGCTTCACTTACTCCATGTCTCTGGTGAAATTCCCCAGATGTTCCTACAAATCTTTAATGTTTGTTTTAATACCTTTAACATATTAATGGTAGCTATTTTAAATTTCAGCATATGAGTCATAACTGAATCATATCCTATTGATTGTTTTGTGTATTTTCCTTTCTGTATTCCTCTTTGGTTTTGTGTCTATCTGAAAATTTTTGATTGAAATTAAATGTGTGTTTAAATGTCTGGAAATGGTCATGCCTCTTCTGTTAAAACTTTTAAGGAGGTAAGGTGAAAACTGAATTTATCTAACCATGAGTTACGCCAGGTCTGAGTTTTGTTGCAATCATAGTTTTCTCTAATGCTATTGACTCAAATTTTTCTATCAGTCCACAGTCCTTATAATGGAGTCTATTTATTATGCAATTATTCTTACTCCTCTACCATCAGCAATCTGTCACATTTTTGTTCTGATAGCTCTGAGAGCCTCCCTCTCCAGGTTCCTTCTCTTATCTCAGCAATACTTAGCAAGTATTTGTGCTTGATTCTCAGTGCTGTCAAGCATGGTGGTGGCTGTTTGTTGTCATGGTTCAGCATCGAGCTTCAGAAAGTCTTGAGTCTTGGAGGAGGAACTTTTAAACTACAAGAATCTTGAGCCTAGGCTGGGCATAGTGCACACACCTGTGATCATAGCACTTGGAAGGCTGAGGCAGGAGGATCACTGTAAGTTTGAGGCCACCCTTGGCTGCATAGTGAGTTCAAAGTCAGCCTGAACTGCATAGCAAGACCCTGTCTTAAAAAAATAATAATAATCTTGATCCTCCCCCAGTGTTAGAGTATCTTTTATACATGATTAATATTGTATACTTTCTCTTATCTGGGGGTAGAGGTATCTTCTTCCTTATTCTTTTCTTTGTTACTAGAGGTAATAATGTTTTTATACCCCACCTTGAGAAATACAATTTTTGATCTACAACAAGAAGAATGCAAGTGAAATATCTCATTTTTCTCACCATGGTGCGTCCTCTTTTTTTCATAACTGACATTCACCATTAAGGGAAACTTTTTCACTTTCCACACTTTTTTGAATACTGTGGCATGGGGAAGAGTATGGAAATGGACATACATTCTTTTTGCTGTATCTCCCTGAAGTTCTTTACTGCCATGGTTAACTAAATACAGATTTTTATAGTTTGCTAAATATAAATAAAACAAATTGAGAAGCTAAATTATTCATTGCTTACCTGGCAATCTCTTTTCCTCTTTTTATCTCCGTATGAATTATTGCCAAAATTTCCATCTCTCACTAGAGATATTTATCTTTAATATCAAAATGGTTGCACTGCCAAATCTAAGAATGGTCAGCAATGCAGAAAATCAAGAAGTAAATTGTAATATGATATAAATCAAAATTGTAAATTGTATTGGCACTAGTAGATATGAGGTGAAGTATTCTCTATGAGCTCTTACTTTTGAGTGCAATAACAAAAATGAGGTAATAGCATTCCATAATATTGTAATAACTGCTATGGTTTTGCTGTTTTGTATTTTAAAATCATCATATAAAAAAGAAGACTATGGTGAAAGAAAATTAAATATCACTTCTTATACTGTCTAGAAAAAATAGGATAATGAAGTTGTTTAGAAACTAGAAAGGAAATTGAAATATCAAGAAACTAGACAAAGTCAAAGTTAAAAGGTGAATGAATATGTAGAGAATATCAAATCAGTGGAAATTATGGGTATGGCTTTAAAAAAGTGAAGAAAATTTTAGGTGAGTGGATTTTGTGTGGGTATAAATCTTCACCTAAATTTGACTGCAAGGAAATGTCATTTTGATTAAGGAGTTCCAGGTATTTTAGAATGAATTAGAGGCTGGATGGCCTACCCAGATAATGTCATCTACTAAATATCAATAGAAGCACAGGTAGAGAATGACTAAAAGCTAGGCAAGAAAATTGTGAAATAATGTCCATGGAGTGTATAATTCATTAATAGAGTAATTTAATTAAATTATATGAGTCATCAGATCAGGAGTGTTATACAATCAGGACATCTGAATCAACAGGTGTTATCATTACTCTCCTTGATTTTATCTATGTCATACTTGAGATAATGCATAATTTTATTAAGACAATATAGGGAAAGTAAAATTTTAGGAGCACTAGATTTGGTTACGTTTTCACAATTTTAGAAAAAAAGTGACCTTTCTCTGTGGGTAGATTACAGAAAAACAGTAAATTTCTAGCAATTTTATTTAATAAATAAAGTTGGAAAACAAAACCAATAAAAAATGAACAAAAATAAATGTCATATGAAATTGTAATTAATTAATTTATCATTGAGGAAGATAAAAATAATTTAAACTGTTACTACTTGTGAGGCTAAGGTTTCTGTCCTCAGCACTGCAAAGAAAATTAAACCAAGACAAGAAGAAAATTTAAAAATTTACTGGGGATGTGTAATATATGAGAAAGGAATTGCAAAGGATAATAGAGAAGTAGTATACATGAAAGAATGCACTTTTCTGATGTAGTCCAATAGAATAAAATTAAAAAATTTTTAAAAAGAATTGGGAGAGAATATACTATAATTAAACATAAAGACCTTTTTCTCAGAATAAATAGCATGACAAAAAGAATGTCTTATAATTTCTGTGCAGTTTCTTTATAATATTTGAACATACCCTTGTTATAGATAATGTATGGAAAATGAGACAGGATTTGAATTTGCTGATGCAATTTTCAAATAAAATGAGAAAATATAAGTCTTTAGGATCATATTACCAATTAGTAGCCTACTTGGTAAAAGATGATGTTATAATTCTTATACCTTATTATGTTGTGAATGTATATAAAGATGGATTCTTATATTCTAAGACAACAAATCTTTGCATAAAGCAATTTGGCCTGTAATTTTCATATATGGAAGGACAGTGGAATTTCCTGCTGCATTTTTTAATAATACAATCTTAGGATAACTTTGGATCATTGCAACATCCATCAAAAACATGACAGAAGGTAATTGCCCTCAGTTTCAAGTCATTATTTCATTGATTCTGATTAATTCAATTTAACAAAAAATTGTTGATGATCATTGATCACTATCTTTTATTATGATGGCATATTTATGTAATTGCAATTATATCTAAAATGTCATTCATAATTTTCTGAAGCATAATCTATTCTTTTCTTGAATAAAACAATACTTTTATAATCTACATGTTTCAGCTAAATACTAACTGCTCAGCATATTCCTTGCACTTGGAGTCTTTTGCATTTTTTTCATGACTAACAGGCATTATTCCTGTACAAATGGCCATGGCTTCTGTCTTCTCAACTCAACCAGTATTGTTTAGAAGGTAGTTCATAAAGTTAAGTTTGAACAAACTCTCAGTGGCTAAATTTACTGATAATTTATGTAAACATGAATATTAAATCTAAGTGCTCTAGAGTAATAGAATTAATATGTTAAATCCTCTGATAAATGAGCATATTGCAGATAAAGGAAAGAATTCTGTTATATTTTGGTTAATACATGAATGCTCATTAGTTTTACTATCAAAAGTTTATTGATATCTAAAAGTAATTCTACCTAAATGAATAATAACAATCATACCCTGTGTACTGGACTGGTTTGAAATAGATTGAATTCGGTATTCAATGGACAAACTAGAACCTGTTCATGTTAGTTTCCACTTCTCTTGCTACCCTTTCCACACAAAACAATTTGGTACTCATCTTGTATATTACTTGTCAAGCTTCCTGGAGCCAATTGATGACTAGTACCATGGTACCACTGTAATTTTATTTGAAAAGCTATCATTGTACAAAAAGATTCTGTTTTCTCATGATCTCAAGAATGAAAAGAAAGAAGGCAAAGAAAGGGGGTTATAGGGAAAGAGTTTATTGGAAATACAAGAAACATAGATCTTTCTGTGTATCTAGGAAGGATCTTGAGTGGTCTCTCAGGGTGCTGTTTTTGGTCTTCAGCTTACATGTGTTAGCAGAGAGCAGAAACTTGTTTAGTTTCCTATCACAGGTGGTTCTCTGGGTTTAGGGTAGCCAAGTAGGGTTTAAGTTTTGTAATGTAGAGTCTAAAGAAAATCAGTTACTGACTCAGCTGCCCAAGTTCAAAAGAAACCAAGATCAAAGGAAACCAGTTACACTGCATTTCTAAGTTTCTCTAAATCCATGAGGAAGCTAGGGAGTAGTTAACTGACTTAGCATATTCTACCTAAGAACTCTTTTTTCCAGAGTTAGAATTCTTATCTTAACTCTTTATCATTTTTCCTGCTTTTGCTTTTACATTTCTAAGCTTATCTAACTGTATTGCTTAAATTGGCCATTAACTCAGTGTGCATGCTATTTTCTTTGGCCCTATTCCTTCCTGTCTCTTTATGAGCTAATTAATTAAATTATTTTTTACATTCCCCCCACTGAAGAAGTATCCCTAACTGTCATTAGAGAACATTGGCAAAGATCTTAATCTAGCTTCCTTCTGCTTAAAGAGATTGGTATAGGGGCCCTGCAGTCAGAGAGTTTTCTCCAAGCAATCAAAAGTGCCCTAGATAGAAGTTGTGTTGGGGGTCCAACAGTTATGGACTCTCTTCACAGGATTAGTCTGGTGGATCTCACTAAAAGGAGTCTGGCACATTTTTCTTTGGCTCCATTTGTGTGATTTTTTGGACTTTGACAGCCTGTAGACAAGACAAAACAAATTTTATCAAAAGATTAGGAATGTATGGCCCAAACACAAGAACCAGGATGAAAAGACATATTGGGGGCATTAAGGAAAGGAGCCAAGTCCAGACATTGTTTTTAAGGGTTTGGATTAGGCAAGAACTGTAACCAGCTAGGTCCTATGGCTGTTGGCTCACATGGCTGAGTTTAGAGAAAACCAGTTACTCTTCATTTCTAAGTTTCTGGAAGGCCATCCTAGAGGGAGGGAAGAGTTGTTAACTATCTTAGTGAGTGTATTCTTTTTTTTTCTGAGAGTTACAGTTCTTAAATTAACTCTTTATCCTCTTTATCTATGGATCTGATTCTTTAAAATAATTTTTAGGTGTTCTTTTACATGATGTAAATTATTTATCTAGAGACAAGTTTTATTTATGCACATGCAAGTTCCTTTGGCTTTGGCTATAAGGAAATTGAAGGTTCTGTGGTTTTGAAGGATTATTTTATCTAAGGAATTTAAAGACACTTGTGCCTCTATAGCTGCTTCTGAGGCATTTTAGACTAATAATGATAAGCTATAGATGTAGCTGGAGACCACCAGTAGGGGCTGGTGTGATGCTTGGACTCCTCTTTTTATGCTTAGCTTAGCTTTTAGTTTGATATTATCACTATTTTTATATATCATTTTTGGTTATATTTTTCTGCTGGGTGCTTATATACAAGTTATAGTGAGACCTGTATTAATAAAAATTAATCTCTACACATTTACAGATCAGTTAAGGCTCCCCCAGGAGTCTGGAAAGTTCACTATCATAAAAAACTTTAGTCTGAAGGTCATCAATATTATAAGATGTTTTTCTAAGCTTCATATACACAAAGGCTTGTACACCTGAGGAACACAAATGTATTTAGTATATGATGAAGTTAGCACTAATTATCATCACAGCTACATAGAAATCTTTCTGTATATTTATTTGTTTCTATTCATCAGGTCAAATTTAGATTCTTTTAATAGGTTTACAGGATATAATTCCACTGACAAGAATTAAAGGACATCTTTGGAGCACTGATAAGTTTAGAAAAGAGTGTTAATGACTACAAATAGAATTATTACCCAATATATATCTTATAGTAACAATATGTTTTCATAATCAAAGGTGGTACATGTAGATCATGTTAAGAATGACAGAACCCAATTTAAAGTTATTTCAAAAATTTTCATTGTTTTATATGTCTAAGGTCTAGACATAATGTATATTGTATGAAAGAGTTATGTTGTGTATTAAACTTAAAATTTAAAGCTTATACTCGCAGCATATTCTGTGTTCAAATGTACATATATCTATAGTCTACAATAATAGTTGCTTATTCAGTCAATCATAAACTGATTGTTGAAAACATTTTATAAGTTAATATTTAAATAATCTTCAGTGATTAAACCATAATGCCCTTTTATTTGCCAAAAGTCTAAGGATGGAAAACACAAGAAATTATCTTAGAAAAATATAAAACTTTGTTTTTTATCTAGTTTCATCAGTTTAACCAAGAGTATTTTAATATCTTAATATTACCTTGTTGCTTTAGACATAGAAAACTTGTAACATTTCAATTATAGCCAAGGTAATTATATATTATAATAAGTTTTTAATAACATTGGTAGGGGTTTGCCACAGTGAGACTCTGGAAAAACGTGGAGAAATCACTCATCAGTGGAGAACACTGAAGCAAATTGCTTCAGGCAACTACATTTTTATCCACAGAAGAAAATTTTGTCTAGAAGTTCCCCAGGCCTGAAGGCCCTCACTTATTTGTTTATCTTACAGTTACTTTAGATGACTTATGAGGACCAAAGCATACCATAGTTAACATATTAAGAATGATAGGTAGATGACAGATAGATAGATATCAATATAGGTATAGGTGTAGGTATAGGTATAGGTATAGATATTGTGGGGCATTTTGATAAAAAAAATTGTACAGGTTTCTGGGGGCAGCCAAACTCAAAACATTACAAGGTGGGGGCTAGGAGGTTTGAGGCTTACATGGGGGTTATACGTAAAAACCTTGAGGTTTCATAATCTAACTATTATGTTTAATTAAGTTAATAAAAGAGTTTTTGTGCATTAAATTTCAAATATGTATTCTATGTATTTTGGCTAATAGATAAATAGACACTCATGAGATTAGACTAAGTGTTTATTATTCACATGGATATATGCATATATAATATATGTATTATTATTTTAAAATAAGGAAATATACTTAATTTATTGTGTAGAGAAAACAATAGGCATTGTATTTATAAAACTAATTTTTGAAAGCTATTATTTGGATTGGCTATCAACCTGGATAGAAACATATCACCAACTTTAAACATCTTTACCTTTCTCTTTGTAGCCAATTTAAAGTAAAGCTTACCGTTAAGTCATTTAAACAAAATCTATAGAGACCCAAATGGAGAGAAAAACTAGGTGACCTGGTATTAGTCCATAAGTGCAAATGGCCACTTTCTCTTCTTTCAGGACCCCCTCACTTGTAATGCACAGCACACTTTACAGAAACAGTTCATTTAAGGCAAATCTCTTCATATTTTAAGGATGCCCCTGAATGGTTTCTCAGCCTCCCTCTATGTAAAGCACATTAACTTTAACTACAGAGTCCAGTGAGATCTCTCATCAGTTTTTAATTGACTGACAGAGTCCTGTGCTTTTACATGAGACATATTGCTCTCTAAATATACCCTAAAACCAGGGAAACGATGGAAAAGACATAAAATTTTCTAGTATAAAAAGAGACAGGGCTTAAATCTCACCTACCTCCTAAATATAGTCATAGCTAACAAAAGCTTATGTAAATGGAGAAAAAGGGAAAAAGATGAACTATTTTTGGTCTTGCCACCTATTAATCTCAGTGGGTCCTCCAAATCTGAAACAGCTATCATCATACAAAACAAGTCTCTTTGTAATACATTGAAGAGTGAAATTGCAGACAGAAAGGAGGTTAAAGGAGAACTGTTTATTGGGAAAATAATTTTTTAAAATAGCTCTTGGTGGTTATATAGGAGGGGTCCTGTGTGGGCTGCTGGGGTGGGTTTTGTGTATTGGTCTTATATAAATAAACAGTAATAATTTGTTTAGTTATCTATTGTTCACCTACCACAGGTGACCCTATTCATTTATGATAACCCAGTGGAGTTTAGGTTTGTAATGTAAAGTATAAAAGAAATCATTTACTCACCTGGCTGAGTTTAGAAGAAACCAATTACTCTGCATTTCTATGTTTCTGGAAGAGCATCCTGGAGGGAAGGAAGAGTTGTTAACTATCTTAGTGAGTGTATTCTTTTCTTTTCTGAGAATTACAATTCTTATGTTAATTCTTTATCCTCTTTTCCTGAGTTGCTTTTATTTTTTTGTTTTGCTTTTATGTTTATAAGCTTAATTAGCTATATTGCTTAAATTAGCTCTTAACTGAATGTCTGGGCTGTTTTCTCTTTTCTCTGCCCTGTTCTGTACTGTCAATTTATATGATACTGTCATTTCTTCTATTGCATCTCCCCAGTATCTTTTCTTGTTTTTTTGGCAAACTTGCACAATGTTCATATTCAGTTAACTTAAATCTCACTTCAAGGAGATAAGTTGAAAATAGTTATAATAATATTTTCTTGGGAAAAACCCAAAATCCAAAAATCAAACCAAAATGGAACAAAAACAAGAAAAAAAACAACAGAGAATTATCTCTTTTGTCTCAAAAGGGTTATTGTATATTACACACACTGACACTCACACACACACATGCACACTGAAATGCTTTGTTCTGAAAAAGTCTGCTAATTCTCAAAATATTGAAATAAAAATTATCCTCTTAGAAATGATTCAGATCATAAAATACATTCATAGTTATGTGTACAGGATAGTTAATCTTTACTGTCAACTTGGCTGGATTAAGAAATTCCTAGGTGATTAGGAAAGGACACTTCCAGATGTATCTGTGTGTTTCCAGGGTTGATCCTGATGCAGAACAATGCACTGATGGAGGGGACCTGACCTGATTGTGGTCAACACCATCCAATAACTTGGGAATCTGAATAGAACAGCAGCAGAAGGAAGAGGAGTGCCAGCTCATGGTCTCATTCTGATTCCCTGTATGCTACGTGTTGAGGAGCTTTGCTCTCCCAAAATGTGACACCAGGATATTCTGTCTCACCACAGTACCAGAACAATGGAGCCAGAAAACCATAGACTGAAATCCCTGAAACCATAAGGTTTTTTCTGAGGTATTTTTGAGATAGCAATAAAAAGCTAACACAATATAAAAAGTAATCCTGATAAATTTAGAAGACACATACAATTAATACTTCTCTCTGCTTTCCTAACTGAGTTCAACTTACCTCATTAAGTTTGCTTTTCACCATTTTTGTCCTGGTTCCAATGCTCAAAATATCTAAATGCTTTTAGCTTTGATGTCACTGATCTTCCTACGCTTAATCCTCTCATGTATCCTGTTTCTCCTGTTTGCATTGACTCTTCTAGATTCTATACTTTGCATAAAATGTAAATGTTTTTCAGGATTGAGGTTTGTGTTGTGGTTTTTTTCTTTTTGTCTTAAAGTCTTTCCTAATTTGGCTGCACTATCTCAAAATATCTACATTCAAAATAACTGTAAATGTTTATTTGTTTATATCTTATCATCAACTCTAGAGTCCTTGAGGACAGAAGTGTCTATCTCTCTTAACCTTTACTCATTGCTAACTTTTAAAACATAGCAAGGTTTGTAGTATTTGATTCAGAGTGTTAAAGCAGATTCACTTCTTCATTCTTCAACATTTAACATATGCTATACTGTTTTCAAAGATACTTTACTTTTGTTTAAGATGGTTCATGATCTGTGCCTCTTATCTTCATGAAGTATGTGTCAAAATCATCTAAGTGATGGAATATAAGCCTTTTCAATAGGTGAATGAGAAGTGTTTCTATAAATACTTACCACAGTTCTCTCCATAGAAACCTACTGCTCTGCAAGATTTGACTTTTATCTATTTGAGGATTCCAATAATTACATAAAAATTCTGTATTTCCCTTAACCTTATGGTCTCAAGGTACATCCATTTTGCTACAAATCACTCAATTTTATCTTTTTTGAAATCACAGAGCAGCACTCCATTGTGCTAATATCCACATGTTCTTTTTTTTTTTTTTGGTACTGGGGATCAAACTTTGGTCCTTGCGCTTGTGCAGCAGGCGACAAAACCACTGAGCTAAATCCCTGCGCCCCCCACGTGTTCTTTATCATTTGTTGATAGGGTTGTTTCATTACTGGGGTATCTCAAACTTAAATATTGCATAATTTGTCTTATAGTAAAAACCCAAATTATGAATAAAAAGCAAAATAAAGGATAGACAATAGGAAGTAATGAGATGGATCTTTCTCAAGTGGGAAGACGATCAAGAGATGGAGGGAGGTGGGAAAGAGGGAAGGTAAAGGTGGTTTAAAAAAGTGATTATGATGTGTTATATATATGTTCCAACTCCACACAAAGAACATAAACATTATGTATTGTAAACATATGCTTTTAAAAAAGAACTAAAATGAAACACCTAGAAATCAATCCAAGGAAGGAAGTAAAGACCTCTACTCTGAAAACTACAGCACTCTAGAAAAGAGATCAAAGAGGA
Source organism: Heterocephalus glaber (assembly GCF_000247695.1). Next base: position 13,890,177 of record NW_004624792.1, read on the forward strand.
TATCAGAAAATGGAAAGACAGCCCTTGTTCTTGGGTAGGAAGAACCAATACAGTGAAAATGGCCATACTTCCAAAACTCACATGTATGCAATCCCAATTGAAATTCCAACAGCATATTTCACAGAACTAGAGAAAACAATCCAAAAATTCATTTGGAACTAAAAGAGACCTAGAAGAGCAAAAACAATTCTAGGCACCAAAGACAAGGTAGGGGTATCACAGTTCCCAACTTGAAAGTATACTGCAAAGCTACCATGATTAAAAAAAGGAGCAGGGTACCAGCAAACAGGATCATTGGAATAGATTAAAAGATGCAGAAACAACCCTAGACACACTCGGCCACCTCATTTTTGACAAAGGAGCCAAACACTCTCACTGAAGGAAAGATAACCTCTTTAATAAATGGTGCTGGAAAAATTGGGTTTCAACATGCCAAAGATTAAAACTAGGCCTATATCTCTCACCATTCACTAAACTATAATTGAAATGGATTAAAGATCTAAATATTAAAACAGAAACACTAAACCTGCTAGAAGATAGGTTAGGTAGAACTCTTGAAGACATTGGTGTAGGAAAAGACTTCATGAACAAAACTTGAGTGGCACCTGAATTAACACAAAGAATCAACAACTGGGACCTCACCTTATTAAAAAAGCTTCTGCACAACAGCAAAAACCACGAACAGAGTGAAGAGACAACTGACAGTATGGGAAAAAATTTTTACAAGCTGTTCCTCAGACAAAAGTCTACTATCTAGAATCTATAAAGAATTTTAAAAAATCAGATTTCCCAAATTTAAAGACCCAATCCAAAAATGGACAACTAAAATGAACACACATTTCTCAAACTAAGAAGTAGAAACAACAAATAAACATATGAAAAAATGTTCAACATCACTGGTCATTCAAGAGATGCAAATGAAAACAATGCCGAGATTCTATCTCACCCCAGAAAGAATGGCTGTTATCATGAAATCAACTAATAACAAATCTGGTGGGGTTATGGGGGAAAAGGAACACTTCTCCACTTTGGTAGGAGTGCAGATTGGTGCAGCCACTGTAGAAATCAGCATGGAGATACCTCAAAGAATTAGGATTAGAGGTCCCATTTGACCCAGCTATTCCCCTGCTGGATATCTTCCCAAAAGAATTAAAAGGATCATAAAACAGCAATATATGCACACCCACATTTATAGTAGCCCAGTTTGTAACAGCTAAGTCTTGGAAATGGCCCAAATGCCCATCAACTGGTGACTGGATAAGGAAGATGTGGGCTTTAGTTTTTTTTTATAAAATGGAGTAATATTCAGCCATAAAGAATGATAAATTAGAGACATTTACAGCTAAATCGATGCCCGTTGAAGCCATACTCTTAAGTGAAATAAATAGAACACACATGTGTAAATACCAAATAGATTCCCCATTGTGAGAAACTGGAAGTGTGAGAACCAAGATACATAATAGATAATGTGAAATAAAAATAAAAGGTCCAAAGGGAAAGGAAAAGTAGGGAGGGGGGATAGGGGAAATAAAATATACCAATAAACTTAATTTAAAAAAAAATCTGACTCCCACAAACCTGAGGGGTTTTTTATTCCTAGAAATTATAAAAGCCATAAATATTCAATAAATGAGATTTATTTCTTCCTTTATGCTTTTGTGCATTATTTTAAAATATGCTAGCTTCCAAAGGTACCATTCTTTAAATATAATTTTTAATAATGTGTTACATTCAGCAAAAGAGAATCCTTGGTTTTGGGGATTCAACACAGGGCTTTTGGTTACTCAGCAAGGCTTTTGTTTTTCAAGTTCTCTAACATGGATTGTTGTGTGCTGAGATCAGGAATAGTAGATCAGCACACCATGGCTCCCAGCAGGATGAGGCTTCTGGGTAGGCATGCTGCAGCTCCCAGCATAGAGCAAGCTTCCGGGTAGGCATGACACAGCTCTGAGGCCAGAGGAGACCTCCAGATCTGAGCACCATGGCTGTGAGGAAGGGCAAGGCTTCTGGGTAGGCATGCTGAAGTTCCCAGCATAGAGGAAACTTCCAGGTAGGCATGCCAAAGCTCTGAGCCTAGAGGAGGTGAGCCGTGCTGGTGCCAGGAACACAAACCCACCTTACCCCCCAACCCCCACATCAAAATGAGAAGACAGGAAAACAAGCCACATAACCAGACTTCCAGATCACCTACAGCAACCCCAAAGGGAAACGATATGGAACACTATGATACTCAACCACCTGGACTCCCTGAACTAGCAATGAAAGAGAATCTGGAAAAAATGAAATCAGAAATAATTTCTCACATAACAGCCAAGATTGTGCCCATAGTGCAGAACATGATTAATAAATCTAGAGAGGATACCAATAAAAAAATAGAGGAGCTAAGGAACATGATGGAATGCCAACATAGGAAACAAATTGAATCCATACAACAGATGCAAACAGATTTCCAGGAGATTAAAAACTCCATTGAAGGTCTATGGAGCAGAATGAGCCAATGTGAAGACAGAATTTCAGATATAGAAGATAAGATTGTAATTAGTGACCAGGAAAAGAAAAAATTCTTTAAAATTTTAAGGGACCATGAAAAATCAATCCAGCAGCTACTAGATGATGCAAAGAAAAATAACATAAGAATGATTAGAGTCAATGAAGAAACAGGAGAGAGTGCATATGACATAAAAACACTGCTTACAGAAGTGATGGCAGACAACTTCTCAAGCAGGGGAAAAGAATTTGACATAGAGATAAGCAAGGTACATAGGACTCCAACTAGCCTAGATCAAAAAAAATCTACACATAGGCATATAATTGTTAAGATTCCAGAAACCCAACAAAAGAATAAAATTCTAAAAATAGTTAGAGAAAAGAAACAAATCACATACAAAGGAAAGCCTATCAGAATCACAGCAGACTTCTCAGTGCAAACCCTCAAGGCAAGAAGAACTTGGAGTGATGTGTTTCAAGCCCTAAAGGAAAACAACATCCAACCCAGATTGATGTACCCTGCAAAACTATCTTTAAAAATTGTTGGGGAAATTAGATACTTTCATGACAAGGAGCACCTTAGGAACTTCATGAACACCAAACCAACACTCCAAAAAATTTTAGACAATATCCTAGGAAAACACAATGAGGATCACAACCCCAGGAAGCAAAGCAGAATGAACCCATCTGGCATGACAAAAAATTAAAAGCAAAGGGGGATGATCAAACAAAAAGATAAAGTCATGAAAAGGATAACTCAATACATCTCAGTTATAACGATCAATGTTAATGGTCTCAACTCACCAATCAAAAGAAATAGACTGTTACAATAGGTCAAGAAGCAAGATCCAATAATATGTTGCATACAAGAAATAAACTTAATTCAAAAAGAAACTCATAGACTGAAAATTAAAGGGTGGAAAACAATACTCCATGTGACAGGAACCCGAAAAAAAAGCAGGAGTAGCTAACCTCTTTGCAGATCAAGTAGATTTCAAACCCACACTGATTAAGAGAGTCAAAGAAGGACACTATATCTTTGTAAAGGGAACAATCCAAGAGGAAGAGATGACAATCATAGATATCTCTGCACCAAACACTAGTGCACACAAAAATATAAAACAAATACTAATGGAGATCAAAAACCATATAAGCACTAATACAATAGTAGTGGGGCACCTCAATACCCCATTGTCACAAATAGATAGATCAACTAGAAAAAAACAAGCAATGAAATACTAGAACTCAATCATACAATTGAAGATATGGACCTAACAGATGTTTACAGAGTGTTTGACCCCACAAAATCAGAATACACATTCTTTTCAGCTGCACATAGGACATTCTCCAAATTAGACCATATACTCGCTCGTAGAACATATTTAGGTAAGTGCAAAGGAATTGAAGTTATCCCCTGTATATTATCAGACCACAGTGTGATGAAATTGGATATCAACAGTGAAAGAAACTGCAAAAACTTCAAAACACATGGAAATTGAACAACACACTTCTGACTAACCAATGGGTCGCAGAGGAAATTAAAGAAGAAATCAGACATTTCTCTCAAATAAATGACAATGACAATACAACATATCAGAATCTATGGGACATAATGAAAGCGGTCTTATGAAGGAAATTCATAGCAGTGAATAATCATATTAGGAAAACAGACTGTGCCCAATTAAACAACCTGATGCTGAACCTCAAGCTTCTAGAATGAGAAGAGCATGGCAAACCCAAAGCTCATACAAGGGAGGAAATTATAAAGATCATAGCAGATATCAATGCAATGGAGACTAAGAGAATGATACAAAAAAATCAGTGAGGCCAAGAGATGGTTCTTCGAAAGAATAAACAAAATTGACAAACCCTTAGCCACCCATAGAAAAAGGAAGGAAAAGGCCCAAATCCATGCAATTAGGAATGAAAAGGGTGAAATTACAACAGACCCAGCAGAAATCCAGAGAATCATCAATAC
>NW_004624792.1:13918927-13964606 GCF_000247695.1 Heterocephalus glaber
GCAATACAAAGTTTACTTTTTATTTTATTTTTCTAAAATTTTAATTTAAATTTTAATATATTAGTACTTTTAAATAATTTACATTTAAAACTAACACTTTTCAAAAATTTCTCTATTTCTCTCTGCATCTCTCAACAAATATTTAGACTGTTTTGCCTTTGTTCTCATGATTCTCTTTATATTCTCTCAGGTATTTTTGTCTAAAAATGTATTCATTTTTCTAAAAAGAAAGTGTTATTCTCCAACATGGGCCCTATGTAAAAGAGAATCCCAGAAAAGTAAGAAATTATTGAAAATTCATGGAAATTGGTTAAGGCCCAGTGTGAGGGCAGCATTTTTAATTGAATTTAAATTTAGACCACAACCTCTCCACTAAGCTAGGGGTGTTTCACAAATCATGAATATTATGTTTATATGAATTCTGTTTTTTTTTTTATGTAACAGTGTTTAATCATAAGGCATGGAAAACCACCACGCGTGAGTCTGCTTGGTACCATACATGAAAACTGAGCTACTAGAAAAAACCATGATCTACATTTCTTCCTGTCATGTTTCTATTGACCAGGAGAGACCAATACTTTCTTAAGCATGCAATGAATGGCCCCCAGCCCAGAGTTTGAGACAGTGCTCCTAGGGTCTGTCATCTGCTCTTATAGATGCTGTGTGTTCTTCTTCAGTGTGTTAAGGCAGTGAAGACGAATTAGTTCTTTCTCTGCAGTATTTCCTTGTAAGCATCCTATAGCTGTTTTCCTGTAAGTGCTTATGGTTACTTGGGTAGTTGTTATTGTCTTCATGACAGTCACTTTTATCATTGGTGAATAGTTTTCTGTCTTTTGAATTTTAAACCAGCAGTCATTTTCATTTTGCACTTTAAAGTCATGCTGTTATTTTCTTAACATGCATTGTTTCTTGAGATATGTACTCAGGCATATTGTTGCTGTATTAATCTAACTACAACATTTATCATTTTGTTTTGTTACTTTTTTAGCAGTTTTACCGAGATATGCCTAATTGATGTTTTCTTTGTAAATTTTTCTTTAAATTTCTGACTTAATTTGGTCATCATTTTGGGGAAAGTATTTGCCATTTACTCTTCAGATGTTATAATGACTTGTTCTGTCTTTACTGATCTATTTCAAGTAATCTTTTCAGGTTAGAGCACTGAGGTCCTACATAATAATTTTGATTGTTGGAGGACATTTACAATGATCTTATTGATTGCTAATTTCTAATTTTCTCCTTCTTATACTCAGGTATAAAATATTTTCTTAATGTCTTCTATTATTAGCTTCTTCTCTTCTTCTTGAAGTCAGATCCAAAAGCTGAGTTTTCAGTTTCCTTCTATTATTCTTAGCATTTTAGCTGTTCTCAGTTAATTTGATCCAAATTAATATAAGAAGCACATACTCTTTTCATTTTAATGACTCATAGCTTGTACTTATATTGCTCATTCCATTATTACCTACTCATACTTACTTAAATCAGTTAACAAGCTTCATTATCACTCAGATCTTGTTTTCTGATTTTGATCATACTTTGTATGATACTTAGTCCATGTGCAGGGCTAAGTGATTTTAATTCTTCTCTGAAAGAGGGCTATGATATTTATCAATCTATGTTTGAAATTCCTTTTTAGTTTAAAAAAAATTTTATTTTACATTCTTTTCTATGTGTCCTTAGATTTCAGAAAAAAAATGACAAAAAAGGCCTGAGATTATAATGTTTCTTATTAATCCTTCCTAGTATAAAAATCTTTAGACACAGTTATTTCTTCAGCTAGGGGAAATATTCCTCAATGACTTATGTTTTATTTAGTTGTTAACTGTATTCCATCTGTTCTTCTTTCAGAATTTCTATTATTTGCGCATTAGGTCTTTCCGATACATCCTTTGAATTTCTTATCTTTTTCCTGCTGGTTTCTTTCTATCATATTTCTTCCACTGTTTTCCAAGCCACTGATTCAAGTCTCATCATTGAACTTATGCCTTATTTATCTAATAAATTATTTATTTCAAAGATTATTTTATTTAGGCTTAGAAAATAACTTTTAGCTAGTCTTAAACATCCTCATTTGTTCTTATGAAATTTCTACTCATTGACCTTTTTGGTTTCTTTTTCTAACATATGAATGGTTTTCTTTTTTAGGTTTTTGTTTTGTTTTGTTTTGTTTTTGTACCAGAGATAGAACTTGGGACCTTGCGCTTGCGAGGCAGGCGCTGGAACCACTGAGCTAAATCCCCGGCCCCTTAGTTTATAGTACATGTTTGCAGTGCGTGAAGTTTACATTCATTTTGGGGAGTAGGTTCACATACATAATGCAGCTTGTTTCTTTTTAAAATTCTTTTCCCACCCACTTCCTTCCTCTGCCTCTAAATCCCTTTTCCCCATTTTTCATTCTTATTATTCTTAGTTCATATTTAGGACATAAAATGTTTACATTCACTGAAGTTATTAGATTCCTGTACATGGCTTATCTTAGTTCTTCTTACTTCCTTTTCCCCTTCTTCTCTTCCCTTGCCCTAGGTCTCCTGCATTCCTTCCCATTTGCAAAAGATCTGTTCCCTTGTGTGTGTGTGTGTGTGTGTGTGTGTGTGTGTGTGTGTGTGTGTCTAGATGCTGACTCTTTGGATCTATTTTTATTTTCTATTTTTCAATAGAGAATAGGGCTTTTGAAGAGAATACACACACATTACCTCAAGAAACTCCAAAGATCTCTTTATGTCACACAGTTCACAGGATGTGACACTACATTTTTCTAGCTCTTTTATGGAGATGACTTCAAGGTTGTCTTTCATTGCATGGGAGTTAGGGGGTGAGTAGATGTGTTATGGTTCACTTCATGGGAAATAAAGAGTTCCTAAATTGAAATTTTCACACAGATACCTCAGATTTCAACTGATGTTTATCTGAGAAAAACAGCAAATAGCATGCACATCAGAATTTAAAAAGAAGATGGAAGAAACTGAATCAATCTACCTACTATGTTTTCAGAAACTGCCATTTCAAAGTCCAAAAAAAAAAAATATATATATATATATATATATATATATAGTGTTTTGTTAAAAAATTATGCACATAGCAATTGGGTGAAAAATAAATTTACATATTAGGTAGTTATTATGAAGAAAATACTCACTTCCTATTTACCTAAATCAAGAAACAATACACCAGCAGCACTACAGAGAGACCCCAGATATCTTACCAACCATAGGCACTATCCTGACATAGCTGCAATCATTTAGTTTTCTTTGTTTACATTAGACCTTTATAGCAAATGTTTCTCAGTTTCACAATTTGACTTCATGTGCATGAAAATATTTTTGTATTTATCGAATTTGAAATTTGCTGAGACTTTGGAATCCATAGATGAGTAGCTTTCATTATTACTGATGATCTCTCAGCTCTTATCACTTTAGATATTCTCTCTGCACTGTCTCTTGTCTGCCATAATGATGACATGATACTAGTTCTCCTCAGTCTAGTATCATTATATTGGGCTCTTCAACACATGTGGATATCTTCCATTATCTTGATTTCTTTTATGTAGTCTGGAAAAATTTCTTTCCACTAACTTCTCCGTTAACTAATTAACTCTTCAGCCATGTCTTTGTTAATGTAAAGCCATTAATTGATTTTTTAATTTCATTTTTATAGTTGTAAAAAGATTTTGGTTTGAGGTTTTTTTCCCCACATTTTAATGATGTAAACTTTTAAATCTTCCAGCCCAAAAGTAAACTGCTTTCTGTCTGGAATATACAAGACTAGGTAGGTATGGGGTCATCATCACATCAATTTAAAAACACAATGCAACATTTGATTCTTTTTATTCATTTCTGTTCCTCTTTCCAAAAGGAAAATATGAGAAAAGGAAAAAGTGGAAACAAAGTCTTTATAAATAGGGAGGGGTGGAGGGGTTGAAGGGGGGGACAGGAGAATGAAGAAAAAACAAGAACCAAGATATATCATGTACAGGTACAAATTCCCAATGATGAATGACATCATGTTCTATACATAAAATGTACCAATAAACTTAATGAATTAAAAAAAAAGCTGTCTAAACCACAGCAGGGTCTCATAGTTGCTTTTTTCTCATCAGTAAATGCCCTTCATGTGAAAGTGACTTTGAACTCTGGTTTACAGTTTTGGGGTTTTTTTGCCTTCTCTTAGGCATTATAGTGGTATATGTTTCTGTATCTTGTTTGTCCTAACAGCCAGTTTTCAAAATTTTATCTAGTAGAGTTTTTGACACTGATTTTCCAGATCATGATTACTGAAAGTGAAATGTCTTTATGTGATATATTTCCCTCACTCTATTTTATTGCTATATTTCTAGAAATCATCAAAGTAGGTTAATTGTGAAACTTGAGTTCTGAGACATTAGTATTCTGGACACCGATATAATATCTGGGTATAAAAATATACCAGTCAGAAAAAAATCTTAATTATTTAAGATAAATTAAAGTATGCATGCTATTAGTATAAATATAAATAAATATAAATAAATTCATCCTAGAGAAATATGTAATCACCATTAAAAGATGGACTATGTAATGTAATATTGCCTGTATATCATTTTCCCTCACAAAACTTAATACGCTTTATTCATAGCATAAGTTTGACTGCTAAGGATATATAGGTCATAAAATTTGTTTTATGGTCATTCACTTATTTTTCAGGGTTCCTTAGTAGTCCAAGCTGTTTCCAAGGCCCTCTGTAAAATTTTTACTTTTTTCTATCAAAGAGGGTTCTCAAAGTTTTATAAATATCATTTCCCAAAATATCTAGAACATTCCTGAATAGATTTAAATAAACACGATAATGAAGAATCATTAGTTCATTTATTTGACTTTTAGGGCATGTAGCTATGGAAATTATTAGCATTTATATTCCTCATGATTTCTGCTGTCATGGTTAAAGGTGGATGTTATGATTGTGTATTACTATGAGTGTACATCTATCACTGTGGAACACTTCCAGTGCGTATGCTTGGATTGTACAACAAATGAATGAAAATCGAGATTAAAAGAGAAGTTTTCACAATGTTTATTACTAAATCAGCCTTCAAATAATATCCAGGGCTTCAGGCCAATTTCTAATAAGTTATTCTTCTATACTTTGACTTGGATTCCCATGTGCTTCGCTTCCTTTAGGAAGGTAGTCATTATTGTGCAGCCTGAATAGATGTAGAATGTTCACTGCATTTTCTAGTCCCTCCTCAAACTGTAACTTACCCCCATTGCTCTCTTCTTAACCCACAGAAAGGTCTTGGAATTTTGTGGGGTACATCTACGGAGCTTAGAAGGATATCTTTAAATGTGTACTTTAGTGTATCTGATATATTAAAATTTAATATGACTATAATATTTAATTTGGAATTGATTCAGAAGATAAAAATACTTTAATGTATATTAGAACAACAGATGGTTTAAAATGTCTGTAACATATTCAAATGTCAACTGGATCAATTTTTTAATGTTCTTTATTGTGACATTAGATGACCAAACAAAAATACTGTATGCACAAATTCCATTTCTTTTATATTTACAAATAATATTTATTGACAAGAATACATTGTTAGCAATTATGAAACCTAAGTTCAGGAAATCAATATTGAATTACATCTATATCTCAAATTTAGACTCGCTTTTAATGGGCTTTATTAATTTCTTAATATAAAATTTAAGATAAGCCATAAATTGCTTTGATTTTAATTATAGCATTTCATTTTTCAGTGATTTTTTTGAAATGACAGGAAATTCATTGTTCCACTCTCTTTTGAATGAAGCTAAAAGCACAAAATCTTATCTTCTTTTTAACCTCTTACAATGTCACTTACTTGTAAAATTTATATGTGATCTCAAATTTAATTGCAGCAAAATCTGTGGTTTCTAAAAAGAAGTCAAAGATGTTAATGATTATTTGGAAAACAGCCAGAAGGAATCAATTCCTAAATTGCATATTAGGGGATATTTCTATACTTCTTACAAGAATTTAAAATCTAGATAATTCATGGACCTTGTAAATTCTACAGATGTCACCTAAATTATTTGTTAGCAAATACAAGTTTGTGTTTAAGAAAGAATATCAGAACCCACATGCTTCAAAAATACTAGAGAAGATTCAGATTCATCAAATAAGATTATAAAAAATTCTATAGTTGAATATCAACTGAATTTATTTTAGAAACACCATTGTTTTAGTTAAGTGTAGAATACAATAATACATTCAAGGTTTTAGAAACCATGGTATCAATAATTATGTTTTCAATAATCATAATTGTATGAATTACACAAGTAACAGAATTGCTCAACTTCCTCAAGTTCTCCATCTCTATATTAGTTGAAGATTATTATATACGAGTTTGGGGGAGTGGTTGACATTATTTCTTGTCATTTTGCTTCAAAAAGCAGCAGCTAGGACATAGATGCCAATTTATATTGCAAAATAAACAATTTCTGTGACTTTTTATTTTGTGCTTTCAGGCATAATTCCAAGACTCGACCCAAACTTTATGTGGCAAATTTGATCCAACATAATTTTTTTCTGGAGTTCAGTTGTGAGTCTAGTAAATTCTTAAATAGTAAGTTGACTGTAGGTACTTTAAATTTTAACGGACATGTGGGCTTACATGATACGGATAAGTTTAACAAAAATAGAAAGTAAATAATAATAGCAAACATTTATAGAGTATACACTGTATAACAGGCACTGCTGTTAATGTTTACATATATTATAAGTAGGAATACTTACTTTATATCCGTTTGTACTACACAAGTAATGATAGCCAATGGACTTTCCCAAATATGAAGTTCTTACTACTTTTTATATCAAAGTATTTTTATGCCCCCCAAATTATAGCATCATTAGATACCAATTGTGTATAAAATATGCATAGGAAAGTTTAACTGTCTAGAGGAGCCTTGATTCCAGTTATCTATTTAATGGTTCTATTATCTGGAAACAACTGCAATTGCAAACAACCCAATTCAATTTAAAACACCGACTACATAATATAAGGCAAAGTCAATTTCCCTGAGTAAAACAAATAGTTTACGTATCATGTGCCTTACTATCTGATTATAGAGATAAATTCATATACAGAACAAAATTGAGGAAAATATGTTTAACACCTAGGAATCTAAAGCGTAAAGAGGCTGGTATGGTCAAAAGGAGAGGAGGAGGAGTTTAAGGGGAAATGAATACAATGTCTACAAAAAGAGATGATGTGAGAAGATCACCTGGGAATGAAGAACAGCCTGATTAAAGTCCAAGGGAGCATATGACAGGACATGAAGTGACCCATGAGGAAGTGGTGGACACGGGTACATCTGTAGCTAGCCGTGCACTGTATAAAAATGAGAAAAAAGTTTATAGCAAATAGTTTAATATATAATTTGGAATTTTAATTTTAAGTTTGGTTTTAATGCTTCAAGTTATATCTGTTAGATTTATCACATTTATCAAATAATTAGCTTATCTATATTAGATTTTAAGCTGAAATAATCTTAAAGCAGAAAAATTAACATTTTATTACCTCAGCCCAGTGTTACTCAGCTTATTAACACTTAAGAGGAAGAAAGCACTTTTTTTTCATTTAACTTTCAGTGGACATAATCATCCCACTGATTATAAGTTTTTTCCACTGAAAAAGTGATCCTTTCTTTATGTATAACAAATATAACAAAAGTCCCCAAGAGTTTTCTGTTTGTGTGAATGTCACAATTTAGATAAGGAAAAGTCAATGTGAACTTTTTCTCTTTTTCCCCTTTTGCTAAAAAATAAGAGATTCAATATAACAAACGGACTTTAAGATGTATAGCAGAGCTCAAAAATAATGGAGATTCCAAGGAAGGAAGAATAAAAGAAGGCACTAAATCTAAGCCATTAAAACTTTTGTCACACAGAAACATGAGTAACAATCTTGGTTATGCAGGAAGTGTGGGTTTAATACCCATGTTGAGGCAGGACACTGATTTGAGGGCAGCACAAGGCTAATTTAGAAATGAGACCCATGCAGAAAAGCCAAACACTTAAAGAGCTGTATCATCAGTTAGATGGAGAACTGAAAATAGTGGAATAGAAATTCCCAACTGTTAATAGGAGAAAGCAAGAAAGACTTACTTTTTTGGCTTGATCTCTGTTATGGGTTAGATTGTGTTCCCTCAAAATTCTTTCTGTATATAGAATTACACACACACACACACACACACACACACACACACACACATATATATATATATATAAATTCTAACCTCTAGTATCTCAGAAAATGATATTATTTGGAGCCAAGATATTTACAATGTTAATTAAGTTAAAATTCAATTATTAGTGTGATGTTAGTCTATTGCTTTTGCTTTTAAGGAGGAGAAACTTGGACACAGACATACATATACATAGACAATGTCATGGTTACAAGAAGATGGAAATAAGCCTGAAACAAATCCTCTTTCCACAGTTCTAACACCTTGATTCCAGTGCTTAGCCTTCAGAATTATAAGCAAATACTTTCATGTTGTTTAAGCTACTCAGTTTGTGGCACTTTTATTATGCCTCTTGCAAATTCATAAACCCTCTAAGAGGGGAAAATATGCCTTCTGAATATTTGTAATCAAGGCCCTGTACTATATAAAAATTTGCCTTTTAATTTTCCTCTGCTTGTGGTTTTGAATACTTATCTTAAAGAGGCAATAAAAAAAAACCAGTATACTATTATAATACTCCTTGAATAAAATAGAAACTTACAGCAGTCTCCTCATAGTTTATGATACTCTACCTACGAAGTCTTATCAACTATGAACTCACAATCCAAAACTACAAACTCTAGAAGAGTCAATGTACCATGAGCAAAGAGGAAGAATAACCCTAAATGCAAGAAATTAAATCTGCCAGGATTTATTGTATCTATGTAAAAATAATTATTAAATAAATAAAAGCAAGGACTGAAAGGAAGTATATGTGGTATTAGAAGTCATCTTTAAAATGAAAAATAATTTCTGAAAATAAAAAGAAAAAAAAGGACAGACTAAACTGTAGGGGACTAGCTAATGTAGCAGATTAACTTGTAACACCCAACTGAACTGAATCAGGATTGTTGGGTGTAGAGGATCCACCTAAGGATTGTGGTCAATAGCCATAAAAAGAGAACTAGAGGGGAAGATCTTTGCCTGTTGGTTTTCTAGGAGAAGCTTGCTGTGGATGGTTTTCCTGATGCAAACTAGGCTGTTCTCAGAGGAGGAGGAGGAGGAGCAGCTCGGGGTATTGCTGTCTCTGGGAATGTCTGCTGTTTTCATCAGGGGAGCTTTGATCTTCACCATGAGCACCACTTCCTGGCTTCAATGTGGATTCCTCAGTTTGGTGGCACAAATCCATCATCTTACCAGTGTATGTTTTCCGGCTTCCTTTGGGCCTTCCAGGTGCAGATCCTCAATACAGACAAGCATGAGACATTGCCGTGGGCTCTAGGTCACTGGCTGGAGTCGTGGAGGAAATTGCCTCGGACTCTAAGCCTTTAGCTGGACATGGGTGGGAGATTGCTGGGATCCAGGACCCCCTGCTATGTATGCATGATTGAAAACCCTGATCATAATGTGCACAATAAGCATAACACTTTAAAAGTTGGAGAGAAAGTAAACTGGCTAAGGCCCTTAGGCCTGAAGGAATGGCAGGAGGGTGAATTCCCCAGGTTTCATTTTAGTATTGAATAGTCTGCATTTGCAGAAAAAGAAGTTAACGACCCTGAAGTGTCAGAAGATTTATACTCAAAAAGGCCCCCAAACATGCTGTATCTCTACTCAAAGAACCAGTAACAAGACAACCTATCAAGATTTTGAACTTTAAAAAAATAACCACTACAATCAAGCAATCCTCTAAAGATATAGTCTGACTCTAGTACTCCTCACTTAACCAAAGGGTAAGGGACTCAAATTTTTCTATTCTTAAAATGGTAACCAGCTGTGTGAAAAACTAATGACTGATTACCTTCAGAAAAGACCTAACTGGAAGCCAAGACATTTATCCTCATCCTCCCTGCTCTGCACAGTTCAGAAACCAAGTGAGGATGTAGGATTTTCACCCACACCAACCATTCACTGGAAGGACTCAGAGGAGCCCAAATGGAGACTGGCAACTTTTATCACCCCCACCAGCATCCTGACACACCACCATACTGTAGGAGAGGCCAGGCTGAAGGCAGTAAGGACAAACACCTTCCCTTGCCAGCCAGGTATTTGTGAAGTTTTAAAGGACAGCTGAAAAAACATTTTCCCAACTGTTCTCACTCACTAGGAAGCAGTCCTCCCCTAAGCATTAATGAAGTGAAGTGGGGAACCTGGGCTTCAACCCTCACTCCACAGTCTCAAAGTAGCAGTCCCATATCCCTCCCCATTGAAGAGTTCACCTTTCAATCAGAAATATCTGAGAACAACAGACACCAGGAAAATGACAGTTTGAATGAAAATAGATGATCAGTGGAAAGAGACCAGATTGTTTTCTCTATTGACACTAACACTGAGGCGACTGGGATTTTACAAGTATTTGACAAAAATTCCAAGGCAGCCATGAAAAATATTCCATCAATGAGCAATTACAAAACACTAGGGAAAAAATGAAAAGATGCTGAAGCTGAAGGATTAGAGGCTTTCAACAAAAGAAAGCAAGTCATAAAGAACAACCAATATAATTTTAGAATCAAAATGAAAAATATTCCGCGGATTCTTCTCTCAAAATTAGGGGTTTTCATGTAATATCATTTAAGTCTACCAAGTTAACTAAATTAAAACCCAAATCTCATTCTCTCCTCTATTTTTTTTCACTTTAATTTTTGTCCATCACATTATCCCCCCATATATATATTATATATATAATATATATATATAATTTTATGTGAGAATGCTTTAAAATGTTTTAGAAATAAACTTCTAGTATAATATATCTTTGGTAAGGAAAACCTTAATCTCTGAAGTTTGATAAACTATTACAAAGGAAGTTGCAGGTTTTGAACTAAAATAGTACCAGAATTTAAATGCAGTGTTATCTTTTCTCTCTTTTGTAATGCAAGAGGCATTATTTTTTATGGTTTTGAAGTTTATTTATTGAAAGCAAAAGCATTACCTATTTGACATAAATGAAAATACTTGGGAAAATCATAGTATGTAGCAATAATTTTTTAATTTTTATTGTTGACCACCACAAATTTTTTTCTCATTAAATTGTTGATGGGCATTTATGTAGTTGCTAATTTTTAGATATTGCTATGATGGAATTCAATATCTTTCCATGAAGAACTTATTGAGCATATGACAACAAGTGGAATTTCTTGGTCTTATCTTTAACAGATAGCATGATAATTTTTTTCAAACATTTTTTTCAATTAACACATCCAAAAGCTATGTCCTACCTGAACTACATACCACAAGAAACTTGTCGTAATAAGTCTTTTTAAGTTTAACAATTTACTTTATTGTGTAGTAATATTTTTAATTTGCACTTCCTTACAGATATCTGAAGCTAAGCACACATTCACTTTTTAAAAATTATCTTCTTGTTTGGACTCCTATCATATTCCTTCTACATTTTAAAACTAAACATGCACCATTTTTATTTGACTTATAGAAATTCTTCATATTTTGGATGCAAGCCATTAATTTGATATATAATTTGCTTTTTCAATCTGTTAATTTCACTTTTTGATGAATGGATGATATTAATATTAAATAGTCTAATGTATTCTTTTTATTAATGCTATTTAATGTTCTCTTTAAGAATTCTTTCTATGCTCTAAGTTCATGAAGATACTTTACTGTTTGATCTTAAGATTTATAAATTCATCTCACACTCTTAAATCTTACAAATCTACAAAAATCTTACAAATCTTACAAATCTTACATCTTACAAATGTTACTGTATCTACAATTGATTTTTTAAAAAGTTATTGACATATTTGCAATACATAGCAATTACATTCAGCTTGGGGGTTTGATGCATATACTCCTCACATCTTAATCATTTCTACACTCCACTCCCCCTTCCCAGACCTTCTCTCTCCCTCCTCAAGGTCTTCTTTCCATTGCTATAGCATCTACCTCCCTATTTTTAAACATGGCTAGTTTATTTTGTTCATTAAATGACTCAATTTTATCATTTTGATAGCTGAGCAGTAAGCTATTGTGAATACCATATTTTCTTTATCCATCCATCTGTTGATAGGCATATATAAAAGGCTTCCATGATTTACTGTGAGTTGTGCTGCTATAAACATAAGTACAAATATATCACTGCAATATGACTATTTTAGGTCTCCTGAGAAGATACTCAGCAGAGGTAGAGCTATGTGAAATAGAATTTCTATTTTTAGTTTTTTGAGGAATCTTCATACTGATTTCCATAGTGGTTTTACAACTTCACATTGCCATCAACAGTGTAGTTTATTCCTTTTTCTCCACAAACTTGCCAACATTTGTTTTTTGAGTCCTTTAAAATAGATATACTTACTAGAGTAAAGTGGAGTCTCAGTGTTGTCATTTGCATTTTTAAATGATCAAATGTTTTTGAGCATATTTTGAGCATTTTTTGATATATTTATTGGCCTTTTGTATTTCTCCTGAAGAAATGTCATTTTTATTAGGTCTTTTATTTTGGGGGAGTCTATGTTTTTTGAATTTTTCATACATTCTAGATATTAGTCCTTTAAGGAGCAGCCAGTTCTCATTCTGTAGGTTGTATCTTCACTTTCTTGACTGTTTCCTTTGGTGTGCAGAAGCTTTTTTGATACAAAAACATTTTTTTGATTCTTGATATTATTTCTTGCACAACTGCAGTTCTGTTCATGAAATATTTGCCTTCAAGAGTTTTACAAATATTTTTCTTCCACAAGATTCAGCGTTTATGTTTTTATGTCTAGAATTTTATCCACTTTGATTTTAGTACTGAGTGAGAGATATGGATCAAGATTCATTCGGAGCATATAGATAGCAAATTTCCCAGAAGCAGTTTTCTCCAGTGTATATTATTGGCCCCTTTGTCAACAACCAGATTGATGAAGGTGTGGAATTGTTTCTAAGTCCTCTATTGTATTTCACTGGTCAAAATGCCCATTTTTTTGTGTGCCAGCATTATGCTATTTTTCTTACTACAGTTTAGTAGTATAGCTTGAAGTCTGGCATTGTTATGCCTACCATCTTGCTCTTGTTGTGTAGGATTGCTTTCGTATTCTGGATCTCTTCTGGTTCCATATGAATTTTAGAAATATGTTTTCTAGCTCTGAAAATGCAAATGGTATTTTATTTGGAACTGCATTAAATCTACATATTTAATTTTGGTAATATGACTATTTTGATTATATTAGTTCTGCCTATCCAAGAACAGGCATGGCTTTCTATAGTCTAATGTTTTCTTTAATCTCATTTTTCAGAGCAATACAGATTTCCTTATAGAGGTCTTTCATTTTCTTGATTAATAGGTAATTATTTTAGAAACTATTGTGAATTAGATTAATTTTTTACAATTAATTTTTTTGTATGTTGTAAAAGAAGGATACATTTTCTTTTCTATTCTTCCAGTGCAGGTCTAATTCGCCCTTCAACTTCATGTGCTTGCACATCTACATTTGAGTAGAAACTTTGCTTCTGTATTGTGTGTCATGAGAGAACATATCAGATAACAGCAACAATTTAGCATAGGTCCCCAAATAAGAAGAAACATGATGCTGTTCTAAAGACAATTCAACAATTCGTAAGAGCACCTAATAGTTGACAACATGATACTGGAAACACAAATGTATGTTATGAAAGCCATTGTAATAGCTGAGATTTTCAGAACTGACTGAGCACGCACACATTCATGCCTGTGTGTGTGTCTAGGTGTGTGCGTGTGCCATGTGGCACTGCTGCTGAAAGGTAAGAAGAAAACTATCAAAAAGAAATTTCAAGCCTGGGATTTAGTTCAGCAGCATGGGTGCCTGCCGGGCAAGCGTGAGGTCCTGAATTCGATCCCCAGTAGCAAAAAAAAAAAAATCAAGTTTGTTTTTGTTTTACTTATAGGATACAGAATAACATAATACATATAGCAATCCATTAATTACATTTTAAAATAATTCACTTCTGCTATTCTTTATTTTTCTACCTAATCTGTTAAAATTTGAACAATATATTGAATTTAGTGCCCAAATATTATAGTTTATCACTTTTGTGTGGTATATTCTATATGCTTTTTTACTTTATATATGTTTCTGCTAGGTTTAAGTACTCATAAGATCATATTTTTATATATTCTTGAAAATTGCAGTTTTCAAATAAATTCCTGTTATTTGTTCAACATTATGAATTAAGTTCTGAAGAAATGATTTTAATTCAAATATATCCATCCTAGAATTTTTCTAATACATCTTTGTCTATCCTTCCTTTTCATGTTTGTGCATAAATATGTTTTAATTTGAACTTTCATTTAAAGGGAATGACTGGTTCTGTGCTATTATTCAATTTAAATCTTAGAATATTCTCTTTCAAGTGGAAATAGGATTCATCCATTTTAATGATAAATATTATTACATTAGAACTTTTCAGTCACTTTCTGATAAGTTTTATTAATAATATACTTTCTTGCTTTTAACAATTTTATATTTCTTTTTCTCCAATTTTATTCTATTCTATTTCCTTTATACTGCTATTTATATTTACCTTGAAGATTAGACTTAGAAATAATTTTGTGTACTTTTTAAAAAGGTTTACCAAAGGGCCAGGGATTTAGCTCAGTGGTTCTGGTGCCTGCCTCTCAAGGGCAAGGTCTGGAGTTCAATCCCTGGTACCAAAAAGAAAAAAAAAGGTTTACCAAGATTAACTAAACTTGCTTAATCTCAACTTGAAGGGTCACATGTGAGTTTATTTACAAATATGTATGTATATATGTTTTACATATGCACTCATTATATGTGCAACCAAAACAAAGTTGGAGGGTCCATCTTTGTGTTTATTGCTTACATAAATTTAGGAGATGGACGAGAAATATTATGAGACTGGAAAACAGAAACTGAGATTGATCGTTTCTGCTGATACATACATGGCTCATGAGGCTCATGATAAAATGTTTCTTTAATGGAGAAAGCGAGGATCCCATTAATTTCTAGTAACTTTGAGCACCAAAACCCACTTATCCTTGGGAATATGTGTAAGACATGTAGGACTGATATCAATGGTTCACAAAGTACCAAAGATTACTTATATGTAGATTTGGTAGATAAGACAAAATTGCGATTCATTTTTTTCTTCCAAAACATATTCGTAATAAACATCTTCAGTTTATAATTGTACTATTTTATTTTTAGAGTATACATAACCTAATTCAACTTCTCTAAATAATAATTATGTTTAAATCTCTTAAGTATAATAACCAATAGATTATGACTCATGAATAAAACCACATTAATATTTAAATAAAATTAAATCAGTATGATTTTACACAGTGTAAATAAAATAATTCATATTAGTGTACTCAGAGAAAACAATGAATTATATATTATGGAAACTGTGCACTTCATTATACAGAGCAATTATGAAGATTATGATCACATTTAAGAATATCTATACAAAAATACAACCTTGAAGAAAACACTGTGCAGTAAGCCTTCCTTAAGAATATAGTCCATAAGAGTCTGTTGGTTTCTCTATGCTGTTTTTAAATGTTTTAAAATGTCAGTTTTCAAGGTCTCCATGGGATTTTATGGAATTTAGTGTTTTATAGGTTTGATAGTACTTTTTTCTTATTGAACATAGCTGTATGAAATCTAAATTGTCCTAAAGTGTTTTGCTTCTGAATGAATCTATTTATTGCCACTATATTTCATCTTTCTTTACATCTCTCTAACTGGCAGAGAAATCAACTATATAAAATAATAGAAATAAGCATTGCTTCCAGAGAAAAAATTATATGCCCCACTTTAAATAGAAACATCAAGTTGGAATTCCAAAAAGAAGCATATCTGAAGTAGACTGTTAAAATGAGATTGGAAGTCTTGTAATAAGTCTAAAGGACAGAAAAAGAAAATATTTTCTCAGTTATGTTAAGTAAAATTTTAGTGTGTTGATGCTTTTTATTTAATAAAATTATAAATAAAAGAACTGATGCAATCTAAATCTTATAAGCACATAATGTTTGTGATTATTTCTTTAAATTTAAAGTCATATCTCTAAAGGAAAAGCTGATCTCTCTGTACTTAGTTTTTTAATTTCTTTTTTTCTTTTTTTATTGGTACCTTTTAGGTATACAATATAATGAAATTTATCATTGGGGATTTGTACCTTTACATAATATATCTTGATTCTTATTTTTTCCCCATTCCTCTGCCCTCCCTTCAATCCCTCCACCCCTCCCTATAAAATAAACTTGTTTAATTTATTCCAAATTATTTTGGAATTGAATAAATTTTTATTTGTAGAATGGTAGTAAATAAAGAATAAGCAGGCTAAATCATTTAAATTGAATGATTATCTAACAATCATTAAATTATTGTTAAATCATATTATTATCAATTGTTTGATTTTTTAGGTAATTAAAATTTTTTAAATGTTTAAAATTTATGCTACCTATAGAACCAGATCTTATTCCCTTAGAGAATAACACTAAAGCTGCATTAGAGGCATAGAAGAGTTTTCTCACTGGATATTATGTCACTTTCTTGGAAATAGAGGATGAGCCTTCATGACCTTGTTCTGTCCTCTTCATCCGCCCTTCCTGCTGAGGAGTGCTGAAAACAGCCTCTCCCTTTTTCAGCAGATCATTGGCCCCAGTTCCATGGCTCAGAGCAAGAATCCAGTTCTCATATTACTTAAATGTGGTTTTTTCCTGTCATATTATCTTTACTTCCCCTTGAAATCAGAGCTGCTGGAACTGGGGGCTGAACCCAGGGGAGAGAGGGACAATGTATGTGGTGGAACAGCAACTTATTCAACAAGAGAAAAAAGATATTCTTTTGTCCTTCGGGAAGACATACCTTAAAATATTGTGAAAAATGTAAAAAAAAAAACCTGTTATTTTGACTTAGTTTTACCTGAGGACACAGGAAACTAATCAACGTTTCCCTTTTTCCTTTCCTTCTTTCTCCTCTATTCTTCCCTCCCTTCACACCCCTCCAATTCTCCCTCTCCCCCTCCCTCTGTCCCTCCCTCCATCCCTCTCTTCTTTCCTTCCATTCCTTTTCATTTTTGTTACTAGATTAGGTCAGGCAGTTTGTTGGATAATTGTCCCTTAGCCTGCTACACATACATCTATCCCCTCAGACCCATGCAAGTGCGATGTGTCCCCACACAGACCTGGCTGCCAAGGGCTGCTCTGCACCACTGCCCTCTCTGGCTCTAGGTGCCCCTCACATTGCTCAAGCTCCTATACAACTTCTCTCCAAATGTTAATCATATGCCTTTTCCACAAATTAGCTTACAAACATCAATCTTTAATAGCAAAATCTTCACAGAAGGAGGGAGATAGTATGCATGACACAGAAATTAAGAAATGAATGTAGCTAAAGGTGACAACACTCTCTTGAAACTTCTAGATCCTTTTCCACATTCTCTTCTTGGTGTTCACAGTACAGGCAAGGTGACAAATTAAAAAAAAAAAAAAAAAAAAAACTTCTTTCATTCTCCATGCCTGTTCAATGAACCATCAATAGATCCTGTAATCATTACATTCCTCCTCTGCTTGCTTATCCCCTAATCTATTTCTGTTTTACCTATCTCTGTCACCCTATGGCATTTCTTGCTATGGAGACACTAAAGGCTTTTCTTCAATTGTCTTTTTATATTTTCTTTTTGCAGGGAGTAGATGACAGTAATATACTCACCTGTGCTTGAAAACATCTCTTTTCTCAGTTTTTCCCAGTGAATCAGGCTCCTTGCTCTCAGGTGCCTTCCAATCTAGGTCCTCCAAATTTAAACTATTAAATTACTCTTGCCAATTACTACTAATAAAATAGTTTAAACCTTGGTAATTAGTTATATATTTCTTCAATTGTTTTTCACTCTTACCCCTTAATATGCAAGCTATAATTTCTAATTTTTTCAGCTCCTTTTGAGAGGGTACCTAAAATGTTTCTCTAATGTTTAATTTTGTTATAATTTTTAGCTATGCATTAATAATTTCAACATCAAGAATTGTGGTGTGTGTGTTTTCTTTTTAACTAAGGCAATGCTTTGAGAAGGAAAGTGAGTAAGAAAGAAAATATCAGACTCTCCTATGGGGCTATTAAAATAAAATTTTACATCCTAAATATGTGTGGTGGGTATTTTTATGAGATTCAGTATGTACTCATGACCTCAAGCTAACTCAAATACTTAAAGAAGAAGTACAAATGGCTTTATTAGGACAGAAGAGATTTACAGGTTTCCTATTATGAAAGCATTAACTGTATTCAACTATCACCTGCCGAAAAGTACATTTTCTCTATTGAAAATGGCACTCAAAATGAGACTATTCTATTTTACTTTCTACTTTTCTCTAACAATATCCCTTTCTATATACCTTCATAATATGACCTATGCTTCTAATAGAGAGTATGACTCTTCTAAATTACTCCCATGTTTCCATGAATGTCTACTGTTTCTTTCTATCTAACCAACCATTTATATTTAGTGAATGAAAAGTTCCTATTTCTACAGACACTTGAATTCACTGTCATTAAACTCTGTTCTCCTCATTTATCAGTCTTGAATAGATGCCTACACACAGTATAGCTTTTTTCTTCTGTATTTGGTTTTTCATTATGTCTATGTATAATTATATCATGTAGTATAGACCATATTTAGAAGATTTCACTTTCACTTTTTATATTTTAATAACTTTTCATTCTTTCTTTCATAATTACATGGCTTAATGTCCCCTGACACCTGGGTTCCAGAGTGCTGAGAATGGATTACTCCTACTTGAAGAGTAAAATCATTTGCCATGTCCTTAGGTGCATACAACAAATGGTGTTCTGGTTTTAAAGTTTTTGTGCTTTTTTTTCTCCCTCTCTTTTTTACTGCTTGCCTTTTCCCTCCCTTGTTACAGATCACCTGCTGATAGCACATTTAATTTTTTGAGATATATGTTGTATATTACTCTGATAATTTTAATCCTTTTAGACTTTCAATGTAATTTTTGTTATCAAATATTTTTCTAAGTTACTTATATGTAACTCTCTGGATATATTTGAGAACCATCCAGAAATCTTAGAGGGACAAAGATCTTTAGATATTATCCTAGACTCATTGTATTAAGACCTAGGGTTCTGTAATTTTAGAAAGATCAGCCAGTCAACTAGGCAGCTACAGTTCTAGGAACTGGAATGTAATAATTATATCTAAAGAAGAAAGTTAGTTTACTGTGGTTTCTTAATTTGCTTTTTTGAAACAAACATATAACATAGAATATTCCAAAACCACTCCTAATGAAAAGTTTACATTTGAGCAGTATTTCCCCAGCCTTTGCTTTTGCAACTACTGCTCAGCTCACAACTGACACCCCTCCCTACACTCTCAACTCTTCGCCTAGAAACCAGACCCATGTAGGTTTGATGCCCACCAATATGTACAGATCTCTGAATAAAACTTCTACAGCTAAACTCTACTCTCCCATGGAAGGTGTCAAAAGCAATTCTACATGATTTGGTAGGAAAATAATTTCATAATTAAATTATGATTAGGGCCTAGTTCTCCTGCCTACAGGCCAGCTATGACATATAGATACATAACTCTATCTTCACCTCTGGTCACAGCTAAGTCCTCAATGGTCCGGTGATGCTGTAGTGCACCAGGCAAGATTACACAAGCTGAAGACATCCTGGGATGAACAGCACTTTCATCTGCATAGTTCCTCCTCGTGCTAGGATTTTTGAGGCTGCTACCTTCTGAGCCACCTGTTGCATTTGTTACTCCTGATAAAAACTGCCCTCTGAGTCATTTGTTACATTTGTTTCTCCTGATGTACAGAATAAAGGTCTGGCAACCTTTGGGTCTTTCCCTCTTTGCTACCCAGAACAGCATTGATCAGGCCCAAAGCTCAGCTTCTTCTCTATCTTTTCTGTCTAATAAATTAATTTGCCTTGTGATGTCATGGCTCACAGGAGAGTAGGACTTGATGCAGAGGTTCTAGTAACATCCTCTCTCTCTGTTCCCTAAAGGAGGGCTTCTCAGATACTTGGCTATCCTATGTTGAATTGCTGCTCCCTTCAGTGCTTCAGTGTTGACATTGAGGTTTCTGTTTTGGTTTCCCAATTTTAAGATCATTTTCCTGAAAACTTCTGTTCTAATGAAGATCTTACTCTTTGAACTTGACTGTGAAACATTAGTTCAAACCCTGTACTCTAGTTTGATATTTTCTGTTTAAATTTTGATATACATTCAGAGTTTCTGAATGTATATCTACTTCTCCATATCTCATCAAAGTTTAGATTTATTCATTCCATACTTCATCCTTAATCTTTTTTCTGTTTTGGTAAGTCTGCCTTGCAACCAGTTGTTTTATTTTAGTCTGTGAAATAGCCTGCCTGCTTGCACTTAAAAAGTATGCCTTCACTTGAGTTCCCACCATTATTTTCAATATGTACTTGAGGCACCAAGTGTTTTGTATTGAACCCCACAATAAACACTAACTCTAAACTCTAAGTCATGCTACTTTGTCTACTTGGAATAGCCTGTTATGAGTCAACCCTGGCCAGCAAATACTGTCCTACGTCAGAAAGTGATGTTAATGATACTGTTGTTTTTTTAAAAAAGTAAATTATGAGGTCTTGTTTGCAGCTGTGAATATATTGAGAAGTTGAATGAAATGTATGTTTGTCTTAGACATTACCGTTGCTTATAAATATATATCCATCCTTATATCCTTAAAGTTAACCAGTTCTTCATAGACTATGAAATCACTTAGGGAATGCTAATTTAGTGATCACATTTCTGAAAGACAAAAAAAAGGTTTATTCAAAGATAGCTTAGTAATAGGTATAAGTGGCAACAATATGTTGTCTCATGAAATTACTAATGAAGCTCTTGTTACCATATACACAAATCATTTTTAATAGACAAAGTTTGTAACAGATACATACTGTGATAATGTAGGGTTTAAGTTATGAATAGCTTTTTAAAGGGCTGAATGACTAAACAGCTAATGATTTCTGTATTTTGATTGTAGTGAACTTCACATGCATATATGCTTTTATCAAGAATTTAAAAGAACACTGAGTTTAAGTAATTACATACTTCATAAAGGAATCTAAAATCTTCTTTGGTAAAGTCACTAAGGCAGATTGGTTTGCTACACAGCAACAAAGATTTAATACTTAATGATATTACAGATGGCAGGCATCATTTCAAAGGAGAAGGTCATGACTAATAGCATAAAGATTATTGATTGCATGGATCTGAACCCTTGGTACTATCATGGAAAATACCAATCATTTAGAATTTCTATAAAATATATTTTCTGTTTTGGTTCCATGTTGTATTATAGGGCTGATAGAGACTGAAGACATAAGCAGAAATTTTGTGAGGATAAGACTACCTTTAAATCCATGGCAGAGATATAATAAAATGTGAAACACTAATATACATAAAAATAGTCAAGGAAAACTTTTCTTATATGAATCTATGTAAGTCTTCAAGTGATAATTCCATTCTCAAACTTCATATTTATATCCAATGATTGTATAAGTGCAGTATTGTGCTGCTGACTGTGTATATTTCTCTTTCTGATTTCCATCATTTAGCCTGAATTGAGCCATTGTGTACATATTTATACCATGGAAAAGAACCATTGTTACAAATTAATCATATAAACATTTGCTATTACAATGTATAAGGTTAGCAAAGAACACAAAAATTTTCTGATCATGGTATGAAAATAAACAAAGGATTAAATATTTGCTTACTTTCTCCAAGAATCCATACTATCTGCTCACTAATGGGGCCTCTTGGATATTTCAGAACAAATGCAAAGGGTGTTAAATGTGTTGTCCTTTCTTGTTGCCTTCAATATAATATTGCATGTGAACTAAATTCCATTCCAGACAGTCCACTTGAACATATCTAAGTGACAAACATTAAATCTATTAACTTAATTAGAGGAAGGCCAATTATTTGTATCTAAAATACTGGAGAAATTATGAATCAGATAATTATGCAAATTTCCAAACTACAAAAGTCAAACTGCACTGTTGAGGCAGCACGCTCATTAGCAAAATGTAGTATCCTAGATATTAACTTTAAAATATAAAACATCAGGGGTTCAAGAGGAATCTGAGAAACCTAATTTAACCTTCAAAGCAATGCTAGTTGTAACCTTTCTTCCTGAAGACCCTAGGTATTTATTGTAATGAAGGAGCTGTGTTATATTGAGGAGGAATAGCATCTCAGCACACTGGATGATTTTATCAGTTGTTTTCTTGAGATCATGAAAAGGAACTGGAATAATTCTAATTTAAGAGCAAAGATAGATATAATTTCTTCTGTTAGTAAATGTCAAAAAAAAAAGACCCTCAAAATGAAATTGGCGGTCAGCCAAGTTAATTTGAGGAGACACATATTTCTGGGAAAGCTCTAAACCAGGAAAATATGAAATAAGATACTTGACAATTAATGCTTTGTTTGAGCCCAAGTGCTTGGCCTACTGTGAGGCAGAATGAAAAGGTGAATGACTAAAGTTAAACATTGCAATTCAAGATTCTGTCAGAGGCAGTTAAGTGGAAATACTTTAATGAAATAGGATCTTTTAATTGGTCAGCTTATGAAATATCTAGGGTTTAGTACCTGGGTTAGTATTTTCAGAGTTAACATGCCAGGCTTTCTTTAAATATCTATTTTTTCATCTATTTCTCTGCACCTACAATTTGTGTCAGTGTGACTCTTCTGTCCTAATCACGAAGCTACTTGATGTTAAAGACTTATTTTATAAAGGTTTAAGGTAATAATTTTTAATAGGTCTTGAAAATTGAAATGATTTTGTCATAAAGATCTTTTTATTTTAGTAATAGTGACTTAAACTAAGGAATGTATGCCTGCCTACAATTATGCAAATGATTTTCACTTTGTCTATCTGTAATCCCATAGTATATTTGTTAAAAGGACTATTTGCTCCACTTTCATGATTACATTTTGATATGAATTATTCTTGGTTTTTAAAAAATCCTATAAGCAAGCCTTTGAAATAGTGAGACTAACAGCAGATCACTCAGAAATCTATATTTTTACAGTTTGATTTTGTCTGCATTTCAGTGCTTAGAACCCTGAGTATTAACTAGAAACTTTTCAAGGTTTATTGCTTTTAGAAGTCAATGAGTTCCTTCTCTAAATCACATTTGCTGAGTTATAAATTGATGAGTATTCTGTGTACTTCTTTACCATCTTTTTGGCTCTCTTTATGCAGAATACAATATTTAATGAGAGATCGATACTTCCAGGGTGCATTTTCTTTTACTTCCTTTACTTAGGAGTCTGGGTGGCTACCAAGTCACTAATGCCACTACCACAATCTCCATCATCACTCACCAACAAAACTCTCTTGAGATCCTGCTTCATATTCAGCAGTGTGAAAATTGCTTTGAAAAACAATTACACAAGCACATAAAACTGAAAAGAGTATTACATTCTTGTGAAGAGAATAATCCACATGGCAAAGTCATTAGGGTATAAGGTAATTGGAGTTTTAGAGTCAGGGAAATATTGATCTACATCTAACAAGCTTATTGAAACCCCCTGATTAATAAGATTCGGTTTGTTGCTTGGTATTAAAAATAAAATTATATAATGCATATAAATATATGGACAGGTTCCCTGATTACATTAAGGCATGCATTAAATAAGTAATACTCATTGCTATGCTTAACTGATAAAATATATTATGAAAGATCATTGAATGGATATAGAAAGATGTGACTCCCTCTGGACAAACATTTGAAATTTGCTTAATGTAGTCATGAATCAGATGTTTAGCTTTTTTGATTCTCAAAATTACCATCTTAAAATCAGAAAGTTGAGTAATGAGTTCTTCAACATTTCAGTCATTTGTGGTAACCTATAATGGCTAAATGAGATAAGCATTAAAGGCCTTAGATGTCTCTGAGTGTGTGTTTGTGTTATAATCCCCACTGAGTTTCTATTCTACACTGTGATCTTATCTGTAGAGCAGCTGATATAAATACATATGCAAGGTTTTGATTCAAATTTAGGCTTTTCTACCTCTTGCAGTCTATCCACAGCAATGGCTTCAGGAAAGAACCCTGTTTTACATGTTAACTGATGAAAGCTAAAGGAAATCACTGTGGGCTGATGTTTGGCATCTATATGCTTTTTCAGTAGTTATTTCTAAGGAAACTTCTCAGTTCAAATATTCTTCAAATCATTATTTTACTTTGTCTTTGAAGAATATGCTCATCAGACAGGCTTGGTGACTCATAGCTTTAATCCCAGCATTCTGGAAGGATGAGGCAGGAGCATAGCAAGTTCAAGCCCAGTCTGGGGAACTTAATGGGATCTTGTCTCAAAATAAAAAGTAAAACAAGGACTGGGTGGATAGGTCAGTGGCTGGACTATTTTGAAGATGGAGAAGAGGGTCAGCAGGACGGAGAGAAAAGGGAGAAGGGAATATAGAGATTGAAAATGATCAAGATATGTTAAATGGACCAGGGATTTAGCTCAGTGGTGCCACCGCCCGCCTTGCAAGTGCAAGGTCCTGAGTTTGATTCCTGGTACAAAAAAAAAAAAAAAAAAGATACGTTAAATGCATGTTCCAATTTCCCAAAACAAACATCAACATTCTGTATAATTAACATGAAATAATTAAAAAGAATACATTCATGAAGACATAAATGTTTATTTTTCTTTCCTCTTTAATAGTAACTTTCTAACACTTAAGAGTAATCCTTCACTGTCAATCCCACTACTGAAAACAGAATAAGAATGCATTCATAGTTTCAAAAGGCCTAAAAATAGCCAAATTCAAAATTTTACTCAGGTTTTCCCTTTCAATTTTTTTTCTTTTTGTTTAAAGCTTATGTATTTAACCTGATGCTACTGTATCTCTATTCTATGCATATATAGAATACAAATATGTAGTTTTCTAGTGAAAACATCAATACTTATACTGCTTATCAAATTCTCAGGGCAAGAAATGATAGAGAAAAAGAAAGTAAACAAAATCAAGAATAATATTCTTTTAAAGTTAAATAATTGTGTTTTAAAAAGATCTACAATGACACATTTTGGCAATAAAAACTTTTTGTTAATATTCTTTGTTCAAAATGCTTCTAGCACATATATTTTGATTCGTATAATATTAATTTATTTTTATTGCATTTTAATTACTTATTTATTCAGACTGTTAGTAAGGAGCATTTAGTAATAGATTAAAAGTTCTAAGGAAGTGTTTTATTTGTATATTTTTATTTAACACTCACAATATCCCTGTAGGAAATGTACTATTTTTAGCTCACTTTTTGATGTAGGAAAATGAGAAGGAGAAACATTAGACAAATTGAAAAGGTCATAAAGTAGTAAGAAAAGAACCTAATATTGAACATATCTCTGTTTCCACAAGTAATCACCACCCACTCACAGAACCAACTCTAACCTGGACTCTGAGACAGAGAACTGTAAGGTGATGATGCAAAACTGAACTCCAGGTTCCTTTACTTGCTTTGTTATTGTTTTATTATTTTGAGCTATAAAGCAGCTTTATTCAGAAGTAAACTTTTTGAACTGGCATTTTTAACTACCACCATAAGTATTAGTTTTCTGAGCAATATTCTTTCCTTTTAATAAAGTAAATATAAAATTCCTTTGGGGAAAAAAGATATCAATAATGAGCATTAGCATGATTTTAATGAAAAGAAATGGTTATCACTCAATAATTGTAGTTTTCAATTAGTGTCTTAATTGCACAATGGCCCCTTGGTTATTTTCAAGGATAAGTACCTTTTTCATATGGTAAAATTTGAGCTCAATATTTTCTTATCTTGATCATTTATTGAACTGTGAGTGTTTTCAGACTGAACAGTTACCATTGGTTATCCACTATAAGCTAGGAAATATGAAATACTGTATAAAAATTTGTCTCCTGCAATATTTCTGGTGATCTCTTCCATCATCTTATCTAAGATTTACTGTGTCAGGTAAGCAGAAACAGTTGTTTGTGAACAGATTCAAAACAGAAAATATGATAAATCTATCTCAAATAGTCAGTGGACATATTAATAAACATCTCATTGGAAATGCTTCCAAAAGTCTGTAGCATTCTTCTCTTTTTTTCATTATTTATTTATTTAATTATTTATTTATTTATTTATTATTTTTTTGGTACCAGGGATCGAACTCAAGTCCTTGAGCTTGCAAGGCAGGCGGTGGAACCACTGAGCTAAATCCCCGGCCCTCTTCTCTTTTTTGAAATGTCAGTTTTATTGGGAATTAATATCAAAACATCAGGCAGATACTGCTGCCAACAACAATAAAGCTGATATGGCTTTCATTTAAACATCTATGATATGCTTCATTGAACGTATTTCATTTTACTGTCAGATTCTCTTACATGTCTCTGTGCCCATATCATAATTTTTGAAAGATAATGCAAACTAATTTGAGCCATAGAAAGCATAATTTTGATGCTTATTAAGAACGATAATGCATTTTTTATAACTTGATGTGTGTGGATCAAAAGCTTTGTCAGAATGGGGTTTTCCCTGTTCCTAAGTCTGTTTTGCAAATGCTGAAAGAATGATGAAAGGAAGTATGCTTCCAGTATTTTCTCTGAATGAAGACTGTCTTGACTGGGTGAGTATATTAGTAAATTTTGACATTTTACTGAGAAAGTTGTTGAACTTAGTAAAGACATTTTAAAAAATCATTTCTCCTTGAATGTATTTATTTAGAAGAGCATAGAGTTGTGACATATGACAATACAATGTCAAGTTGCTGTTTTTTTTCTTTTTGGTACTGGTGAATAAAGCCAGGGCCTTTGGACTGAACTATCTGTCAAGTCTGAATTTTTATTTTTATAGAGAGTTTCACTAAATCTCTAAATTGCATGGGATGAGCTCAAGCTGTGATCCTCCTGCCTCAGCTTCTCAGAGTATTGAGGTTTCAGGAGTCTGCCACAACACCAAGCTCTTTTCAACTTCTTTATAAAATATATAGTAAAATATATAATATAAAATATTATATATTTTACACTATAATTATCTTACTGTGTTATACAATACTAGAGTTTATTCTTCCCATTTAACTATGTTTTGGTACTAGTTCTATAACTTCCTCTGCTCCTCACCTCTCTACTTTTTCCAGCCTCTTTTCTCATGATTCTACTCTCCACTTCTATTAGATCACAATTTTAACATCCACATGAATCAGAACCTGCAGTGTTTGTCTTTTTATGTCTGATGTATTTCACTTATCATGATTTTCTCTACTTCCATGTTGCAGCAAATGACAAAAAATCTCACTTTTTATAAATGAATACTATTCCAATGTGTGTATATAATATATATATATATATATATATATATTCATTTATCTGTTCTTGGACACATCACTAATTCAGTATCTTGGCTAATGTACATAGTGTTGCAATTGTGCAGGTATCTCTTTTATATGTAAATTTCATTTTCTCTGTGTATATACCCAACAGTAGAATTGCTCAATTACATGATATTTCTATCTTTAGTTGCTTGAAGAACTCTCATATTATTTCCCATAATAGCTGTACTAATTTACATTTCCAGAATTAGTGTATGAGTTTTCTACATCTGTAGCAGCATTAGCTTTTTTTTTTTTTTTTTTTGGTGCCAGGGATGAAACTCGGGATCTTGCGCTTACGAGGAAGGCGCCAGAACCACTGAGCTAAATCCCCAGCTCAGCAATAGCTATTTGATAAAAACCATTCTTGCTGGAGTTAGATGATATCTTATTATGATTTTGAACTGCATTTGCCTGATGATTAATGATGTCAAGAATTTTTACATATATTTATTTTCTGTGTGTCTATCTCATTTTAAGAAAAGTCTCTTCAGTTCATTTGTTCATTTTTTGTTTTGTCTTGATTTTTTGAGACAGGCTCTTGCTATGTTCAAGGCTAACTTTGAACTCACTATGCAGCCCAGTCTGTCCTCAGGCTCGTGGAATTCTTCCTGCCTCACCTCTCTGCTGCCAGAATTGTAGGTGTGGGCCACCATATCGCATCATTTATCCATTATTAAAGCAGATTCATGGGGATTTTTTGCTGTGGAATTGTTGAGTCCCTTTCATATTCTGAATATGAAATACCCTAGTTGGATGAGTAGTTGCCAATTATTTTCTCCAGTTCTGTAGGCCGTTTCCTCACTTTATTTCCTCTGCTAGGCAGAAGCTTTCTTAGTCTGATACAATCCCATTTATCTTTTATTTTTTGCTTTTTCTTCCCATGCTTTTGGAAAAATCATTGGGTATATCAAAGTTTTGATGTATTTTTCCTATATTTTCTTCTAGAAGTTTTGTAGTTTCACATCTTCCATATAATCTTTAATCCATTTTGAATTGATTTTTGTACATGGCAAGAGCTAAAGGTCTAGTATTCTTTTGCACATAGATATCCAGTTTTTACAGCACCATTTATTAAAGAAACTATCCTTTCTTCAATGTATATGCTTTGGTATCATTGAAAAACATCAGTTGGCTGTAAAATTGTAAATTTATTTCTGGGTTCTGTGTTGTTTTGCATTGGTCTATGAGAGCACATTTTAATGAGTTTATTTTCTGATTCATTAAACCCATAATTCTAAAATTATATATGTGTAGGAAAGGTAAATTTAAAAGACCTGTTCATTTCAGAAAATATCTGTGAACCTGTCAGAACTGCCAGATCTTCCTGATGTTACCAAGTTCTGAAGTTCTGGGGACTCTTTTTGGAGATTCTTTCCAGGTTCTTTTTGTCCTGAACAAAGGATTGGACAAAACAAGTGCAAATGGTAGTGAGGTTTTACATTTATTAAAAGTAGGAGAGGAAACATGCTCTGCGGCGCCAGTTCAGGCCAATTAAAAGCAGGAAAAGAACACTTTACAGCATGAGAAGGGGCCACTGCGAAAGAGTGAGCACAGCAGCCGTGAGGAAAATGGCAGGCTTTTGTATCTCCCACTCTTTAGGGTGATGTCAGGTCTAGTCTTTCCTATCAAAATCCTGCTTGAGTTCTTAGAAAATTGAAGATAGCATTTTTCGATTCATTCCACCTGTGTGGCTTTGCTATATGTTTCCTGGATCTCCCTGATTGACAGGTCACACCTACTTGCCCAGCTAGCTGGTTCACTGGTTACAACTTTCTATGTCTTTTGAAAGCATTACATGGCCTATTTACTCTTCCTAAGTCCACATAAAACTAGAAAACAAAACATAAAACAATAAAGATCACTGGAGTCACCAAGATTCCATTCAAATTTTGGAATAGCTAATTTTAATTATAATTTAAGAAAGATTTTTTTTTAAAGAATATGGCAGAAAACTAGAAGGAAGCCCTTACAATTGATATGGTAATATCCCTTTTTTGGTCATTTGAGGTTCACATTTTGTGAAAGAGACTGAATACTAAGAGTGACACAACATTACTTCCAGATCACTTGTCTTAGTATGCAGGAAGTAGATTGATTTAACATGGGTGGCCAGTCCTTCCTTATTTTTACTGCTATAAACTTTGAAAAGGAGGATGATGTGTTTTTTAACACCCTCCAACCAAGTCTGAATAAATGTCTTCATCTTCCCTCAGTGTCTCCTGAAAAAGAAAACAGATGAGAAAAAAATGTACTAAGCACTGATTGATGAATACATATGTAACATTGTTTCTTTAAAAAGTCAACATTGGATGATCTTTCAAGTGACATAGAAAAAACTATTTAGCCTTCAGGAAATAAGTCTATGCCATTTTATAGTAAAGTCCTGAATCAAAGATGAAACTTTTGAGTAATTATTGTGTAGATAGATCATAGATAGATTTAGAAAGTAAACTGAGCAAAATTCTTTTTAATTTCCAATTTACATTAGAAAGCACTGTAAGTATTCCCTACAAGTACTGATATGTTAAAAATGAAAAAGAATAAAGGAGGAAAAATCATGACTGTTTTATTTTCAGACAGTATAAAATAGAAATTCAAAGATGATCTTAAACCCTAAAATGAGAAAAGGGACAGTGTTGGATGCTATAAGAGAGTCAAAGGGGAAGGGAAAGTTGGTGGCATAGGGGAAAGGAAAGAAGGGAAGGGAATAAATATGAGAAAAGAATAGAAATGGAAACAGTCTTTATAAATTGGGAGGGGTGGAGGGGTTGAAAGGAGGGCAGGGGATTGGGGAAAAAATAACCAAGATATATCATGTCTTTACAGATTCCCAAAGATGAATGTCATCGTATTGTATACCTAAAATGTAGCAATAAATTTAATGAATAAAAAAAGAGAGAGTAAAATAAATGGGATGGAAAGATAAGAAAAATAAAAAAGAAGGGAAGTAATGAATCTTAATAAATTATCTGAAGTTCTAAAGGCAAAGTAAATTCTCTTTAAGTATGAACTATTCATAAGAACCTATTATCAAACTTACTTCCATTTACTCTAAACTAAATTCTCCAGAAGGGTCAATTCATTATGTATTTTAACATTCCATTTTTAATCTAGTCATGTAATAATTCTAATTATGATGATGCCTTATATCTGCCTCCACCTTTCTAGTGAACATTCAGCGATACAAAGGTATTGTATTCTTAACCAAATACAGCTCATTTATTTCATTACTCTAAGTACAAATTTAAATTAAATTTGTTAATTTTACAGTAGAGATAATTATTTCTCTCTGTGGGTATTGCATTCATAGATTCAGCCAAATATGGATAAAAATAATCAAAAATTATATTTGTACTTAACATGATGGACTTTTTCCCCCATCATTAGTTTCAAAACAATGACAACTATTTACAGTATACAGATTAACATCATTCCTTATTATAAGACCCTACAGATATTTTACTGTATATGGAAAGAATGCACCGGTTAGTTACAGAGCAGAGTGGCTTGTATGTCCTGATTGTCACTTTGAGTGTTCACCGTGTTTAGGTCAATTCAAACAAGGTAAAATATTAATAATACTATTATAATTTAATGACAATAATAATGAGGTAAATATTGCTATTGAGATTTTGTAATTGAGACAATAGAGGAAATGTAGCTCTTTTCTCTTTACCTACATATTGTGAAAACTGGCGTAGAGCTCAAGTAACCTGAACATGAACCTAATACTCTCAAAGTATTAACATATTTGGTGTTCTCATTTTCTTTATCTTAATGTCTTTTAAAATCTGCAGCTAGGACTAGACAACATTAATAATAATAATATACATAAATAATTTTCTTCAAAAATATATGAAGTGAAGTTCAGGCTGCTGTGACAAAGATGACCCCCAAAAAGTGGCTTGTTGAATATTAAAGTTTATGACTTCACTCCTAACTGTCCCTGGGGTATATTACAGCTTGATGAGTAGTGCTTTCCTACACTGCCTTTCAGAGAATGAGAATTATTTCCATCTCATTTCTTTGCCATTCCCAAGAGGGGTGATATCCTCTTGTCTTAGTTCAGGCTGCTACAATAAATTACTTTAAACCAGGTGGCTTATCAAAAGTAGAAATTCATTCTCCCAGTTGTGTAGATGGGAAGTTCAAGCCTATTGTGCCTGTTAAGGTTCTAGGGAGGGCTGTCTTCAGACTGTAATGCTACAGACTGTAATGACTGACTTCTAATTGTACACAAAGAAAGCCTGTGCCACCTCATCTTTTCAAAGGTCAAAAGTCCCACTGACAAGCACTTTATTCTCATGATCTAATCATCTTTCAAAGGCCAATTTTCAAATACATTGCTAGGGAGGATTAGGTTTCAGTGTGGATGTTTTTGGGGAAGACACACGTTCAATCCTTAGCACATATGTGTGGCAGAAGTTGAATTACACTGTGCCCCATTTTCAGCTTGCAAAATTTGAAACTGGTGTTCTGGAGCATACATATCGTGGTTCCAGGCTCCTCTCTAGAAGCCACATGGTTCACTCTCCTCATACACACTCAAAAAACTTTGGTCATATAGCACCTACCTTCCTGCAAAGGGACTGGGAAGCTAACTGAACAGCCATGTTCTCAGGCACTTCTTTATTTCTATGAGGAAAAGGATGAGTTTTTGGTTAGAAAATAGCGATATTCATAAGAAAAAAAAGAGTAAAAATTTTATCATTTTATGATTCTCAGTGGGATAACTGGTACGTATATGACTTTATGGCTCAATTATTTTCCAGCTGGCAAATCTTATGATAGTTAATGAGGAAGAGAAAAAGGAAAGAGATTATCTGAATTTTAGTTAAAGAGGATTACAGTGCATGGATCTCTTTGGCTCACATTTATAAAACAACCTTGGATTTCCCATTAAAAATACTCAAATTTAACTCAAGGTCCCAAGTTCTATCCCTGGTACCAAAAAAAAAAAAACCCTCAAATTTTTTGATTTCTAAACCTATACTAATTTAATTTGGTTATTATATTTCATTTTATGATCTCAATAGACTATAGGAACATAAAATATGCAAACACATGAGTATTTTATACTAGATTCATATTGATAAATTTCTAGTCCTCATGTATAATTACTGTACTAAAATTCTAGAAAGTGTTATTTATTTTTTTATATTCCTTATTTGTCAGGAATTTTAAAAAAATACATGAAAAATTTTTAAAAATCCTTGTATTTTAGATCTAATGATTATTCTTCATTATTATAATTATTTCCACGCATGTGTAGAACATACTATTAGAGCTTGTCTATGTAGGGGTGGGAAGAATATGGAAAGTATTGGTAGAAAAGATCTAGACGTGCATTGGGCTGTAATGGGAAAATAAGCATAACAAACAGATTTGAAAGGCATTTAAAGACACATTTTATAAAGAAAAGTGCAAGTGAACTCGTGTCTGAATTTCATTTATCTCTGAGTAAGAATGATATTTTCCTTTGGTTAAATAAGCTTAACCTTGAACTGTTGCCTCAAAATCATCTGTGTATCTAACTTCCAAAAGTTGAAGTCTCTGGGTTATCCCAACTTCTATATATTCTCCCTTTCTAATTCCTTTATAGGTTCTTGGAGAAGTCCATAGAAATCAGGGTATCTCTGACTTGATTCATTTCCCCTCTATGACACACTTATGTGGAGATATTCACAATGTGGCAACTCCTAAACTCTCAAAAGAAAGATGTGTGGTGGGAAAAATAAAACACAACTGATCTATATATCACTAAAAGGTAAAGTTTGTTCTTCTTTGTTGGCATTTGAGAGACATGTTTCATGGTTGTTGAAAATACCCGGCGTGCTTTGGATTTCTAAGATGCCTGGAGATTGATCCCTGAAACAGAGGTAGAGATAATCAAAGTCTTGCTGCAGGGAAAGGGACTTGCATGTTGACATCGAAGAAATGGCTGACCCTGGAAGCCAAGAACTTCCTCACAGAATGCTATGGCATGGGTTGAACTTACTGGCCTAGGATGACTCAAGTTAAGGAAGAGCAGAGAATATAAATTTAAAAAGATCTTTTGAGTTATCGATGAAATGGTTCTCTGAGTGTTTTTTCACTTTAGAGAGTTACAGTGCTACCTTGGTTCACAAACATTTTTGTTTGCAAACAGTTTGGTTCACAACAGAACATTTGGCAAAATTGTGTTTTTGTTTGCAAACTCTGCATTAGGTCACAGACATCGCCATGCCCATCTTTCCTGCACAAACACAAATATGGCAATCTTTTCCAAAATTGTAAAAGAAGCTCCTGAACAGAGGTATTACTGTATTTTGTTTCTTTATGGTTTAAATACGAAGTGCTCCCGGAAGACTAATATACTGATGGCTTAATTCCTAGTACAGTAAAGTTCAGAGGCATGGTCTAGAGAAATGGCTGGTGTATTAGGGTGCTATACTCATCAATAGAGTGATCAATAAGCTCATCAGTAGGCTGATGGACCTTTAGAACTGGGGCTCAGTTGGGAGAAATAAGTTTCTGGGTGTGTGCCTTTTCAAAATCTGTGGCTTTACTTATTAAATAATTTTGATAGTTCATCCTCTAAATTCATTTTAACACAGAATTCTAAACCAAAATTGATGATTAATTTTCAAAAGGATTGGTTATCATACCTTAATAGAAAGAGTAAAAGAAAACAAAGGAGATGCAAAATTTAAAACATATTACTTTAATTCTTAATATTTACACTGTCGTGCTAAACTTTTTGATCTGAAATTTCCTGAAATGAAAATAGAAATTCTTTATTGAACTCATTCTTTATGCTTATATTAAATAGTTGTAATTGCCTGTTGGTATCTGTTGATTTAGAAATCGTGGAAAGATAATATTAACTTTTATATTTTAATTTGTAGGGTTTAGAATTAGACTTCAGTTTCCATCTAATTGATTTCAAAATCTCATAGAGGGTAAACATAAGAAAGTATTGCCATTTCCCACAGTAAAAACTGGAAAATTGCTTGCTACAATTTTATGATTTCAAGATCCATTTAGGTCTCACAGTTTCTGTTTACACAGATGTCATGAATCCACATGGAATATTATCAGTGCCTTCCAGACAGAATGAATCAAACATTGTCATTACTCTGGCTCTATTCTGATTTTAGAATAAATACAAATTGGAAGGAATGTATGTATTTAAATATTAGGACCCATGACTACTAAGGGTAAAAAGGTGAATACAGGAAAGTAAAATTGTTCTTTACCTACACTTGTATAGACAGAAATTATCTGTGAAGTATATGTGCAAGTACTTTTAGAGAAATAAATTAAAATATAATATAATGCCATTTGCTTGAAATTATGATGAGTATCTTTTAAGTATGGAAATAATACACATGAAGCAAAATACATAATGTGTGTGTATATATATATATATATATGTATTAGAAGCAAACAATGAAAATAGCATGTATTTTTAAGCAACAGCTATTCATTCTAAAAATTTATTATATAGTTATAACTATTACAAATATTCAATAACTTACAAGTAATTATATATTTACTCATTTATGTTCTATAAGGAATTTTTGGAAATACATTAAGAGAGATAAAATAAACAAAAATATACATTTTACAGCCTAGAATTTACAGTGTTTGTGATTGTCATGTTTAGTTGTCTTTTAAAAATAAAAACAATATACAATATACAAAAAGTTGAATAACATTTTTTTGCCAGTTCTGATCCCAACATTCATCTGATAGTAATCACTTACCTTAATTGAATGTAAATCTGTCATTTACAATTTTGATAAGTAAACCACTATTTTATAATGAAACTAATCATCTAGATTTATTCTGAAACATAAATTTATTTATCTATCTGTGTGGTTCATGTTTCAACAAGAAACACAATGACATGATAGCCCAAGTCATCAAACATGGGAAACAAAAACAAAGTTATCAATTGGGTCCCAGACCTAGGAAAGGTAGAGATCAAATTTTAAACAACAAAACAATTACACCTTTAATCTTGGTCTCTCAGTCTTAAAAACTTTTAAAATAGGTTTAATGATTGTATTTTTGTGAACTAACAGTAGGCCTTAATGTAGCAGATTGACCTTCCCAAAGATGGCTACTACATTATGTCCTCTCAAACACAATCGTCAAAAATGTGACTTGTGACTCAAGCCATAGACAAATGACTCTCTATTCTCTTCTGAAATCTGGAGAGAACTCTCCCAAGAATAGAAGATAGAAGAGATGCAAATGACCTCTACAGCTAGCTCAGAAATTGCCAGACAGCTTCATTTTGGATGTTGTTAAGGATTTTAAAGTACCAAACATGAGAGATATGACTCAGAGATTGCTATCTTGGAAAGTCCATGCGTAGAAGATCTGGTTTGTCTTTCCACTGAGCATCCAGGAGCCAGCCACCTTAAAAGGCTCCTATTTGAATGATCTGTACTGAATACCCAAACAAACCAGACATTCAGTTAACTGCTACCTTAAATGTCATCTGTTTATGCCTTCTTGAAAGACCCTGAGTTAAGCTTCATGTTATGGTTTAGATCTAAAATGTTCCCCATAAGAGGAACCCTGATCCACTGCTGGTGGGAGTGTAGACTGGTGCAAGCACTGTGGAAGTCAGTATGGAGATACCTCAAAGAACTAAGACTGTAAGTCCCATTTGACCCAGATATTCCCCTGCTGGGTATCTTCCCCACAGAATTAAAAGAATCATACCACAGTGATATACGTGCACCCATGTTCATAGCAGCACAATTTGTAATAGCTAAAACTTGGAAATAGCTTAAATGCCCATCAACTGGAGACTGGATAAAGAAAATGTGGGGTTTTTTTATAAAATGGAGTACTACTCAGTCATAAAAAATGAGAAATTAGAGACATTTATATCTAAGTGGATGCACATTGAGGTGATACTCGTAAATGAAATAAATAGGACACACATGTATAAATACCGAATAGTTTCTCTAGTGTGAGAAACTGAAAGTGTAAATAAGGACTAAAACCTACAATAGATAATGTGAAATAGGGAGAAAAGGGGCAAAGGGGAAGGGGAAGTGGGAGGGGTAGGGGAAATGAAAGAAGGGAATGGAAAAATGATGAGAAATGGAAAAAATGGAAACAAAGTGTTTGTAAATAGGCAAGGGTAGAGGGCGTGAAGGGAGGGCTAGGAATGGGGAAAATAAGAACCAAGAGAGATTATGTAAAGGTGCACATTTCCAATGATGAATGTCATTATATTGTATACCAAAAATTGTACCATTGATTTGAATGAATAATCGATAATGCAAAATAGGAAGAAAAGGTCTAAAAGGGCAGTGGTAGTGGAAGGGGCAGGAGAAAGGAAAGAAAGGAAAGGAAAAATGATGAGAAATGGAAAAAATGGAAACAAAGTGTTTGTAAATAGGCAAGGGTAGAGGGCGTGAAGGGAGGGCTAGGAATGGGGAAAAAATAAGAACCAAGATGCATCATGTAAAGGTACAGGTTCCCAATGAGAAATGTAAATGTGTTGTACACCTAAAATGTACCAAAAAATGAATAAAAAAAAAGTAAAACACTAAAAAAAATGCTCCCCAAAATTCTTATGAGTGCTGAAGGTGATTGGATCATAGGGGTACTATGTTCATCAATGGATGACTACATAGCTGAATCACTGTTAGGAAGTAGTACCTGGTTTTACATGGAGGTTGTGACCAAGAATGGTAATGAATGATGTATTCTCATCTGGTCTCTCTCTCTCTCTCTCTCTCTGCATCCAGGATGGTATGGGTTGAACA
Organism: Heterocephalus glaber; assembly: GCF_000247695.1. The sequence goes on from NW_004624792.1 coordinate 13,956,225, forward strand.
ACTTTTACTTAGTCATGCTCTGCCATCCTGTTTCTGTCTTGGACCCAGCCAAGCAAGGACTAAAACTCTGAGCCAAACAAAGTAAGCCTCTCTTTCTTTAAATTGTGAGTGCCAAGTATTTGCCCAAGGGGCAGGAAAGTAACTGAGACACTTTCCAATCAAAGACTTTTTAAATTCCTGTTGCAGAAAATCACGAGTATAACAAAATGATTATTTCAAGGTGCTGTTGTAATTTTCCTTGTAACATGTAAAAGCTATATAATTTTTAAATCAGACAAAATTATGAAAACTTAATTTAAAGGTTTAATAGATGTTAACATGAGATAAGATAAACATATCCTCTAGTATCTGAATTTTCATGAATTTAATAATTTGTTAAAATGACTATGCCAGTTTTATTTAAAACTTGATCATCCTGGGCTGGGGATTTAGCTCACTGGTTCCTCGGCCTTCCTTGCAAGCACAAGGTCCCAAGTTAGATCCTTGGTACAAAAAAAAAAAAAAAATGACCATCCAAATAGATAATCTACTGTAATATATTACCATGAATGTGTCAACAAACATGTTTAAATGTTTACGAGATCCAAGAAAGAGAATGTAGAGTCTGGTTCAATCACATTTCTATTCTGAATTGGATTGCATTGATTAAAAAGATCACACATGATCATGATCTCATATTATCCAGTGATAATATCATAATATCATGATAACATCTTCTGAAGAAAATAAGTAAGATTCACAGGCCTAAAAGTGTTCTCATTAAGAAAACTGGGACCAATAATAGTGAACTGAAATACATTAATGGATAAGTGATTTAAAAATTATACTCATGTTTAATTTTTCTTATGCATCGAGGAAATTGTGAAGTTGAGAGAATATTAATCTATTTACTTTGGAAAAGCACTCTGAGTATTAAAAGATCCATAATGAAATGCTGAAGGGTTCCTGTTACTTAAATTTCAAATCATAAATCCTTTATAATGAAAAGGATGTAAAATAGTTTAAAGTTCCATCATAATTTGTTAAATCATATACAATGAATAAAACAGACAATAATTTTTATATCATATTATGGTCATGAACCATCTTCTAACATTGTTCTATTATGGAGATAATTTCACCATCCAACTCCATTTCTGACACCATTGAGCCAATGTCTAATTCAATTTTAAAAGTGTATAATACTCAATTGATAATGAAGTTTCTGGTATGATATGTTGATGACCTTGCTTGGATAAATGACTTAAGGGAAGAATTTTGACTCACTGAGATTTAACAAAACTTAAAGTATCACAATAAATTATAAATTGATTAAAAAAAGATATTTATAAAATTTTTGCTGATTCCCCATGCTTAAAGGCAGTATTTAGCCCCCAGCCCAGAGGAGGCTTCCAGGTAGGCATGCCACAGCTCTCAGCACAGAGGAGGCTTCAGGGTAGGTGTGCCACAGCTCCCAGCCCAGAGGAGGCCTCCAGGTCAGTGTGCCAAGGCTCCCAGACCAGAGGAAGCTTTTGAGTAGGTGTGCCCCAGCCTCCAGCATGGAGAAGGCTTCTGGGTAGGCATGCCTCAGCCCCTGGCATGGAGGAGGCTTTCAGGTAGTCATGATACAGATCCTAGCACAGAGGAGGCTTCTGGGTCAGCATCCCACAGCTCCCAGCACAGAGGAAGCTGCCAGGTAGGCATGCAGCAGCTTCCAGCATGGAGGAGGCTTCTGGGTAGGTGGGCCACAGCTCCTAGCACAGAGGAGGTGAACCAGGTGGGCACCAGTAGCACCGCTCACCTCCATCAAAATGAGAACACACATAAACAAGCCTCAGAACTAGACTTCCAGATCATCTAGAGCAAGCCCCAAAGGGAAACAAGATGGAACACTCTGATACTCAATCATGAGGACTTCCTGAACTAGCAACAAAAGATCTGGAAAAAATGAATTCAGAAATAATTTCTCACATAACAGCAGATATTGTGCCCATAGTGCAAGACATGATTAATAAATCTAGAGAAGACATAGAAAAAAAAATGGAGGAGTGGAGGAACATGATGGAATCCCAACATAGGAAACGAATGGAAACCATAAAACAGATCCAAACAGATTTCCAGGAGACTAAAAACTCCAATGGAAGTCTATGCAGCAGAAAGAGCCAATGTGTAGACAGAATTTCAGATATAGAAGATAAGATTGCAATTAGTGACCAGGAAAAGAAAAATTTCTTTAAAATTTTAAGGAACCATGAGAAATAAATCCAACACCTGCTAGACAATGCAAAGAATAGCATAAGACTGATCAGAGTCAATGAAAAAACAGAAGAGAGTGAAGATGATATTAAAAAAAACTCTTCACAGAGGTGATGGCAGAAAATTTTCCAAGAAGGAGAAAAGAATTTGACATACAGATAAGTGAGGCAGATAGGACTCTAAATAGCCTTGATCAGAAACAATCTACACATAGGCATATAATAGTTAAGATTCCAGAAATCCAAAAGAAGAACACAATTCTACAAGCAGTGTGAGAAAAGAAACAAATCACATACAAAGGAAAGCCCATCAGAATCACAGCAGACTTCTCAATGCAAGCCTACAAGGCAAGAAGAGCTCGGAGTGATGTATTTCAAGCCATAAATGAAACCAACCTCAAACCCAGATTGATGTACCCTGCAAAACTATCTTTCAAAATTGATGGTGAAATAAGATACTTTCATGACAAAAAGCACATTAGGAACTTCATGAATGCAAAAACCTGTACTCCAAAAAGTTTTAGACAAAATCCTATGAAAAGACAACAAGGATCACAACCCCAGGAAGCCCAGCAGAATGAATCCATCAGGCATGACAAGAAATTAAAAGCAAAGGGGGAGAACCCAACAAAAAGAAAAAGTCATGACAATGATAACTCAAGATGGATCAGTTATAACTAGCAATGCTAATGCTCTCAACTCACCAATCAAAAGAAATACACTGGTAGAATGGGTCAAGAAACAAGATCCAAAAATATGCTGCACACAACAAACAAACTTAATTCAAAAAGAAACTCATAGACTGAAAGTTAGAGAGTGGAAAACAATACTCCTCGTGACAGGAACCTGAAAAAAAAGCAGGAGTAGCTATCCTCTTGGCAGATCAAGTGAATTTCAAACCCACACTGATTAAGAGAGACAAAGACGGACACTACATCCTTGTAAAGGGAACAATCAAAGAGAAAGAGATGACAATCATAAATATCTATGCACCAAACACTAGTGCACCCAACTATATAAAACAAATACTAAAGGACATGAAAAACCATATAAGCACTAATGCAATAGTAGTGGGGAACCTCAATATCCCATTCTTACAAATAGATAGATCAACTAGACAAAAAACAAGCAATGAAATACTAGAACTCAGTCAAGCTCTTGAACAAATGAACTTAACAGATGTTTGCAGAGTGTTTGACCCCACAAAATCAGAATACACATTCTTCTCAGCTGCATATGGGTCATTCTCCAAATTAGACCACATACTCACTCATAGAGCATATTTAGGTAAGTGCAAAGGAACTGAACTTATCCCCTGTATATTATCAGACCATAGTGTGCTGAAATTGGAGATCAAGAGCAAAAAAAAAAAAAAAGAAAATGTAAAAACTTCACAAATGCATGGAAATTGAACAACACACTTCTGAATAACCAATGGGCCACAGAGGAAATTAAAGAAGAAATCAGACAGTTCTTTCAATTAAATGACAATGACAATGCAATATATCAGAATCTATGGAACACAATGAAAGCAGTCTTATGAGGGAAATTCATAGCAGTGAATACTCAGGAAAACGGAGCAATCACAATTAAACAAACTGATGCTGAACCTCAAACTTCTAGAAAAAGAAGATCAGGACAACCCCAAAGCTCATACAAGGGAGGAAATTATAAAGATCGGGGCAGAAATCAATGCAATGGAGACTAAGAAAACAATACAAAAAATCAATGAAGCCAAGAGTTGGTAACAAAATTGACAAACCCTTAGCCAACCTTATCAGACAAAGGAAGGAAAAGGCCCTTAACCATGCAATTAGGAATTAAAAGGGTGAAATTACAACAAACCCAGAAGAAATCCAGAGGATCATCAATACCTACTTTGAGAACCTATATACCAATGATACGAAAAACACAGAAGAAATGGACAGATTCCGAGACATGTATGAATTACTTAAGTTGAATATAGAAGATGTAAACATTCTAAACAACCCAATATTAATCAAGGAAATTGAAAACATAATGCCAACTAAGAAAATCCCAGGTCCTGATGGCTTCAACACTGAATTCTACAAGACTTTTAGGGAGGAATTACTGCTGCTACTGTTTCAACTCTTTAACAAAATCAAAAGGGAGGCAATACTCCCAAATTCATTCCTCAAAGCAAGCTTCACTTTGATCCCCAAAGCAGAGAAAGACCCAACCGCAAAAGAACTATAAGCCAATCTCACTAATGAACAAAGGTGCAAAAATCCTTAAGAAAATACTGGCAAATAGAATGCAGAAGATCATCAAGAAGATCATACAACCTGACCAAGTGGGATTCATCCCAGGGATCCAGGGATGTTTCAATATATGCAAATCAATCAATGTAATACACTATATTAATAGAACCAAATACAAAAACCATACGATCATCTCAACAGATGCAGAAAAAGCATTTGACAAAATCCAACACGCATTTATGATAAAAACCCTAAAAAAATCAGAATAGACAGTCTCTACCTCATTCTGATAAAAGCCATCTATGAAAAATCAACAGCCAATATCATAACACATGGTCAAAAACTGAAATAAATCCTTCACACTAAAATCAGGAACAAGACAAGGATGTCCACTATCACCACTCCTGTTCAATATAGTTTTGGATACATTAGCCACAGCAATTAGACAAGAGAAAGAGGCAAAAGGAATAAAGATAGGAAATGGAGAAGTCAAAGTCAAATTGTCAATATTTGCAGATGACATGATACTCTATATCAAAGACCCCAAGAACTGCACCAAAAGTCTTCTAGACTTAATAACCAAATTCAGTAAAGTAGCTGGATACAAGGTCAACACACCAAAATCAATACCTTTCCTCTACATGAACAACAGACTCACTGAGACAGAAATATGCCAAACAATTCCTTTCACAAAAGCATCCAAAAAACTGAAATACCTAGGAATCAACCGAACAAAAGAAATCAAAGACCTCTTCTCTGAAAATGATAACACTTTGAATTAAGAGATTGAAGAGGATATCAGAAAATGGAAAGATATCACTTGCTTCTGGATAGGAAGGATCAACATAGTGAAAATGACCATACTTCCAAAATTGCTATATATATTCAATGCAATTCCAATTGACATCCCACCAGCATACTTCATGGAACTTGAGAAATCAATCAAAAATTCATTTGGAAAAAGAAGAAAACCAGAATAGTGAAAGCAATTCTAGGTAACATAGACATGGCAGGGGGTATTACAACACCCAACTTGAAACTATACTACAAAGCTGCTGTGAAAAAAACTGCATGGTACTGGCAAAGAAACAGACCTGAGGACCAGTGGAACAGATTAGAAGATGCAGAAATAACTTCAGACACACTCAGGCACCTCATCTTTGACAAAGGTGCCTAACACCCTCACTGGAGGAAAGATAGCCTCTTTAATAAATGGTGCTGGAAAAATTGGGTTTCAACTTGCCAAAGACTAAAACTAGACTTATATCTCTCATCATGTGCTCAACTAAAATCTAAATGGATTAAAGATCTAAATGGTAAAACACAAGTGCTGAACTGCCTGGAGCAGAGGTTAGGTAGAACTCTTGAAGACATTGGTGTAGGAAAAGGTCTTATGAACAAAACCTCAGTTGCCTGTAAACTAGCACAAACAATCAACAAGTGGGATTTCTTCTTACTAAAATGCTTCTGGACAGCAAGAGAAACCACTAGCAATGTGAAGAGACAACCCACAATGTGGGAAATAATTTTCACCTGCGGTTCCTCAGAAAAAGGTCTACTATTTTGAATCCACAAAGAACTTAAAAAAATCAGACTTCTCAAATTTAAAGACCCAGTCCAAAAATGGGAATCTGAAATGAACAGACATTTCTCACACAAAAAGTAGAAATGCAAAATAAACATATGAAAAAATATTCAACATCACTGGTCATTTGAGAGATGGAAATGAAAACAACACTGAGATTCCACTTCACTCCAGAAAGAATGGCTGCTATCATGAAATCAACCAACTACAAATGCTGGAGGGGTTGAGGGGAAAGGTGAACACTGTTCCACTGGTGGTGGGAGTGTTGACCAGTGGAACCACTGTGGAAATCAGTATGGAGATACCTCAAAGAAGTAGGACTGGAAGTCCCATTTGACACAGCTATTCTTCTGCTGGGTATCTTCCCCAAAGAATTAAAAGAATCATACCACAGTGATATATGTGCACTCATGTTCATAGGAGCAGAGTTTGTAAAGGCTAAAACTTGTAAGCACTCCAAATCCCCATCAAATGGAGATTGGATAAAGAAAATGTGGTTTTTTTAATAAAATGGAGTGCTACTCTTCCATCAAAAATGAGAAATTAGAGACATTTATTGCTAAATGGATGCACATTGAGGTGATACTCTTAAGTAATATAAATAGGACACATGTGTGTTAATACTGAATAGTTTTTCTGGTGTGAGAACCTGAAAGTGCAAATAAGGACTAAAATTTATAATGGACGATGTGAAATAGGAACAAAAAGGGTAAAGGGTAAGGGGAAGTGGGAGGGGTAGGGGAAAGGAAAGAAGGGAATGGAATTAATGTGGGAAAATAAAGAAAGGAAACAATGTCTTTGTAAATAGGGAGGAATGGAGGGGTCGAAGGAAGAGCAGGAGAAGGTGGAAACAATAAGAACCAAGACAGTATGTAAAGGTGCATATTTCCAATGATGAATGTAATTTTATTGTACATCTAAAATGTACCAATAGAAGGATATGCAAAAAAATAAAAATAAATAAATAATGAAGGCAGTATTTATACAATGAAAAAAATCTTAAAGTAAAATAGATACATATAATCCCACCACTCTAGAGGTTAATGCAGGAGGATTACAGTTTAAGGTCAACCTGAACTACATAATGATTTCAACATCTCATATTCTCAAAATTTAAAAAAATGAAATAAATATTCAAAAAATGAAGCAGCAATATGCTAAAGAACAATCATCATTAGATAATAAAGAACTTACTACTGAAGTTTTCATTTAGATTGTCTTTTTCAATTATGAAATTAAAAAAGACAAAGAAGAGGAAACAAATATGTTCAACCACATCTTTAAAATATCTCAAATCATAAAATTTATTTCATGAATTCAAAAATTTTATTACTGTCAATCGTAACTATGACATGAGCAGATGAATCACATTCGACCACTTAGAATAATTAATCTGGCAAACAAGGAAGATCTTATCCCTGGATTCAGAGAAACCTGATTTCAAGACAACAACTTTGTTCTGTGTTATTGAAAGAGAACAATTAAACCAACCATAACCTCCTCCTATAGCATAACAGTGATAATTATAAACCAGTACAAAAAATTGAACCTCATATCAGAGATGCTTTATCTCAAACTAGTATAGAGAAACTGGCATGAAACAGAGGATCATGAAATTACACAACCAAGCATTAGAGCCCAAGAAACATAACAAGACTAAAGACTTCCCAAGCACAGAAACATTCACACTAAATAGGACATTAAAAAATAGCTTTGATTCATGGCAGATTCCAACCTTGCCTACTGGAAGTTAGAAGGAAAGAGTATGGAGAAGACCTGAAATAAGTGACTGACATTTTAGAAAAGACTACTTTTAGAAAAGACAGAAGGAGAGGAAGCTCCCTTGCCATCTTCCCAAGCTCCTAGGGGAGTGAAGCTGAGCCAGTCCCAGCACCAGGAAGGAAGCTCCCCCTCTGTCTTCCCATGCTCCTAGGGCAGAGAAGGTGAGCCAGTCCCAGCACCTGGAAGGAAGCTCCCCTGCTGCCATCCCACACTCTAGGGCAGAGAAGGTGAGCTGTGCAGGCACCAGAAGCAACCCCCCCACCTGGAAAATGAGAAGACAAGGAAACAAACCTCAAAAACAGACTTCTGGATCAGCTACAGCAACCCCAAAGGGAAATGAGATGGAACAATCTGATACTCAACCACCTAGACTCTCTGAACTGGCCACAAAAGAGGATCTGGGAAAATGAAATCAGAAATAAGTACTCAGATAACAGCAAAGATTGTGCTCATGGTGTAAGACATGATTAATAAATCTGGAGAGGACACAGATAAAAAAATAGAGGATCTGAGGAACATGATGGAATCCCAACATAGGAAACAAATGGAATCCATAAAA
>NW_004624792.1:13980955-14000714 GCF_000247695.1 Heterocephalus glaber
CATGTCTTGGACTAGGGCCGTCATTTCTCCTGTTATCTGAGAAATTATTTCTGATTTCTTTTTTTCCAGATCCCCTTTTGTTGCCAGCTCAGTGGGTCCAGGTGGTTGAGTATCAGAGTGTTCCATCTCATTTCCCTTTGGGCTTGCTGAAGGTGATCTAGAAGTCTGGTTTTGAGATTTATTTACATGGTTTTTTTCATTTTGACTGGGGTGGGGGTCTGTTAGCACCTGCACAGATTACCTCCTCTGAGCTGGCAGAGGTGGGTCAGGGGCCAGGAGCAGCAATAGGGATGGTAGCCCAAAAGTGCTTTCCTGTGTGCTGGGAGGAGTGGGAGGGATGGTGGCTGAGAAGCTCCTTCCTCTGGACCAGGTGCAGCGGATGGTGGCTCAGAAGCCCCTACCTCTTTTCTGGGAGTGGTGGGAGTGGTGGTGCCCCTGAAGCCCCCTCCTCTGGGCCAGGAGCTGCAGGACAGGAGGTGGCCCAAAAGCCCTTTCCTCTGGGCTGGGAGCAGTGGGAGTGATGGTGACCCAGAAGCCCCTTCCTCTGGACCAGGAGCAGTGGGAAGGGGGCTCAGAAGCCCTTACCTCTGGGCTGGGATCAGCAGGACTCAGTACCATGGTCTGGTGGCCTGGTGTCCTCTGTGACTTTGTAGTGTGGAACTAGGTGGCTGCCTGTCTGCAGTGGGGTGATTCAGCATCTTCCACCCAACTCAGGACCTCGGTAGGGTGTCCACAGACCTGCCTGTCTGCAGCGGTCTGATTCAGTGTCTTCTGCGCTACTCCGGACCTCAGTAGGGCACGTGGGTGGACCTGCCTCTCTGCAGCGGGGTGATTTGGCGTGTTCCGTGTGACTTGGGACCTCGGTAGCGTGTGGGCAGACCTGTCTATCTGTAGAGGGGTGATTCAGCGACTTCCGCAGGACTCTCCCTCCATTTCTTGAACAGCTTCCCATTTGAAAAATATCTATCTCTCTACTCTCTATTATCTGTCTTTTATTTTGCTCTTTGTTTATATTTTGGGTTTCTTATGTAAAGGACACCATGCAATATTTAAGCTTATGTGTCTGATTTATTTCACTTTATATTATTGTCTTAATATGGATCTATTTTCCTACAAATGACTCTAGTTTATCATAATTTATGGCAGAGTAATACTCCATTGTATATAAATACTGGATTTCATATATCCATTCATGTGTTCATGGACATAGAGGCAGCTTCCAAGATGTAGGTATGATGAATTGGGCTGCTATAAACATAGCCATGCATGTATCACTGTAATAAGATATATTTATCTTTATCTTTAATATTAGTACCACTCTCTCATTGAAGATCTGATCTTAGATCCATGTGTTCACATGGCATCCTCCCTTGTATAACCTGCCATCATCTCAATGTAAATTCAAATCAAACACACTTGCATCATTCTATAATATTTTTGCTTTCTTTAAAAATTTAATAAACCACACAGTTTCAAAATTATCTGTATTAATTCAAATTTGGCTCATGTGAAAAGAGATTTGAAGAATGAATTCTGGGCTTATTACTTGACTTTTCTCATGATGGAGTTCATAATTGGTGCCTGTCAGATTTCTTGCTCTCATGAAGCTGTTATATTAAAATTGGAGAAATTTATTTATACACATAGATGCACAAATAATTAAAACTTATGTTAATTACTATACACTAAAATTTTAGTTTCATTAAATAGAACAAAAAAAAAGGACTCTGAAAGGAAAATGTTGCAATGAGAAAAATATTAAGAAAATGCAGCATGGTGAAGTCATAGCCAAGGCAGTTATAGTTAACAGACTGGAGCAACAGTGATCATGGGCCTCTGCTTCCCTGTCGTACCAGTGCACAGCACAGATGAGGTGCTCAGCCTAGATAAAGAGGCTTGAGATAGGCATATTTTACAGGATCTCCATGCATTCCATGTGTTTCATCATATATTCTTTTTTTATTTTTCTTTTAAGGAGGAAAGGTTTATTTTGGCTCACAATTTCAAAGGTTTCAGTTCATGGTTATCTGGCTCCATGAGGTGAGGTGAGGCAGAATATCATGGCAGAAGTGTATAGCAGAGAAGAGCTGCTCACAAAAGGGCTGGGGGCCAGGTATACTCCTCAAGATCACACTCCCTCCCGTGATGTACTCCTTCAACTAGGCCCACTTCCTGTTTCCATACCATCCCAATAATATCATCAAACTATGATCTCATCAGTGGATTAATCTACAGATGAAGTTACAGCCCTCATGATTCAGTCGCTTCAAAAGCCCAACAGTTGAACAGAGGCAGGGTACAAACATATAATCCCGGCACTCTGGGAGGTTGAAGCAGGGGGATTGAAAGTTTAAGTCCAGCCTGGACAATTCGGCAGCCTAATAAGACCTTGTCTCAAAATAAAAAATAAAATAAAATGACTGGGGATGTGGCTGAGTGAGAAGACTCTGGGCTCAGTCCCCAGTATTGGGAGGAAAGAAAAAAAAAACACTTTCAGCTGCACCTACAACAAAGCCTTCAACATAATTAGCTTTGGGAGAACATTTATACAATAACCATAACACCTTACAAAACTCAGTAAATAAAGCAGAAGAGAGGAAATGTAAAATTTTACATTAGTTGATGATCCTTGCCACAGTGACTATAACAGAGAATATAACTCTTGGGAATACTGTGCTGTGAGGACATGAATCTGCACGTGCAAAATGCCATCTTGCTGCCTCATGAGAATGATGCCAAAACAGGAAAGCAGAGCTAAAAGATAAAAAGGAGAAAAGAGTAAGAGCATATTGATGACCTGAGTCAGCTCTGGATGCAGCTTTGCCTAAAGCTCTGTCTACTACTGAAATTATCCTTGTTGCATAATCTAGTTGAAATTGGACTTTTATTTCTTGCAACCAAAGATTTCTGGACAATGTAGCTTGGCTCTGGGCAGAGAGGAATTGTGGGGAACTAGGGCAGAGGAAGGTGTTGCTGATCCTTCTCTAACTCCACAGCCACCAAGCAAACCCATTGCGCTTGGTTTCCTTTCTGGTCCCTGAACCCTTGTGGGAATGAGATGTATCTAAATTAGTATGGCAGTATTACTTATTAATATTTTATTATGTCTTCTGCCCTAGAAGCTTGGCGAACGAAAGGTTCGTCTTTAACTTTTCCATAGGATTTAGCACACACACACAGAGATATCATACAGCAAATGGTGCATAGGATTTGGGGCACAGAATGTACTTGGATATTTATTTGGATACAATCATTCAAGTTGCTACTGCAGGGAAAGGGCAAAGGGCAGGTCATTATAGAGTCCTCCTGTACTCCACTTTTAGGAAACCCGAGACGTTTCTCCTTAGTATTGTGTATTAACCACTCCATAAAGTTTTGCTTGGTGTCCGTTAAATTGTGATTGCCCAATGCATTTTTTTCAGAATTTGAAAAAAATTGTTTATATGTATGAAAAAATAGAGATATTAAAATCAAATTTCTCTCATATTATTGTAAGTAGGAAAGACATAGTGATTAAAATGTTCTCTAAATTTGCTGTATGTTGGAAGAAGTGGGCACTGAGAGAAGTTTGAGAGAAACTGTCTTCTTGTTGCATACATCAGCTTCCTTTTCTTCCTCAGAAAATAATGTTCTTTAGAGTCCAAGAAAATACCTTGAACAAGACCAGTGTCTTTCTGCTGTGCAAGACTTCTCAAGTGACCAGTGCTGGGACATTCCCTTGCACTCACAGAGAAAATGCCTGATTAGGTGATAAAGTCTGTCACCCTAAGACACCAAGCCTGATACCTTTATTTTCTTTTGGTGCTGCCTTCTGCAGAAGGACTTACCAACTCATAATGACATTTTACATTTAGACATTTCATATCTAGTTATTGATATTTCATTTTTAAAGTTAATTTCCCCTCTTCCTGTTGGTCATAACTTAAGAAAGAAAACTTATTTTAAGTCCTGGGGCCTGAACCCAAGGCCTTCACAATAAGCCAAATCCCAATTCATTTTTATTTATTTATTTATTTATTTATTTTTACTTTGATTCAGGGTCTCACCAAGACACCAATTACCCAGGCTGAACTTAAACTATGATGTTCCTGCTTCACATATTCTTAATTTGAGACTATTAATCTTTTTATCAAAAATGTCATCTTTTGTCCTTTTACTCATTCTGTATTCTGTACATTCTTTAAAATTCATGCCAAGATTAGATGTTTCATAGTATCTAATAAAACTTCAATTAAATTTATTTTACTAATTTATATTTTACTTATGGTCTGTGACATAGTATTAATTCTCATTCATATACGTTTCATTAATGAGTTGCTTGCCTGAACTATAAATATGCAGTTGATGTTAAAAATCTTCTACTTTGCCTACAGAATAAATGTTGCTTTATTGATTTTTAAGAGTTCAACTTTATCTGACATTTTCACTTAAGATTTGAATAAAGAGTGGAAATAAGCCAGCCCAATGATTGTATCAATTCAGGACTCTAAAAGAAAAGCAATTAACATCCAACAGAGTAATTGAGGAATGTAATGAATGGACAAATTAGAGATGAAATCAACAAGAGGTTTCAAGGTCAAGAAGAAGGAACAGTTGCCAACATTTCATAGAATGGGACCTTTAGCTGTCGCTGCAGCAGTGAGAAAGGCCCCTGGCAGGCCTTGTGATCTCTAGGAAAGGAAGAGAGCCCACTGTTACCCAGATGACCCATAACTCCCAATCCACAGAGAGAGAGAACAAAGATCCCGCTCTCATTCTTCTATCACCTTGCAGCCTTTCTAATGTGTTGGACTAAAACTTTACACAAAGAGCAAATTTTTTTCATTTTCCTAATGGTTGAGTGTCCTGGAAATGGAGCAAGATGGAAGATTTTCAGAAGGCACAAGGTAAATACTCTGCATACTGACATTTTAGTTTGGTCCCATTCTATCTGCTAGCCACTTTGAAGGGCAAAGATACCTATCACTTCCCATTCCACGGTCACAAATAAAGTCATCTGCTGCAAGGAATGCCCAGCTAAGTGTTTGTGATTTTATAATTAATGAGAGAAGAGAGAGCTAATGCTGTTGGAAAACTTTCAAAAGTGCTCAAGGCAGAGGAAAGAGCATGTGTGAAACCACAAAGACAGAAAAGCTTGTTGAACACATTTATGCCTGAAGAGAACAATGATGAACAGTGTTTGTAAATAACCATACACACAAAAATTTCCTCAAGTTTACACATGCTATCATATATTGCGTACAGTATTTTTCCTAGAGTACCTTGTTTTAAACAGTCAACATGGCTATATGTGCAGTAAAATGTCTGTCCTAAGCATATATATTGTTGATTGCTGTAATCAAATAAAACTCAGGGCAAATTTAATTGAATATATTTCTAATGACAGGCATAATTGTCTTTGTGTTACATGCTAATTATGCAGATATGAATGAAATGCCATTTCCAAACAGGCTAATTATAATCATTTCGGTAGCAAACCAAATCATAATTTAATTTTCTGATGTTTTTGATAGGGATTTTTACTAAGTGTTTCTTTTCAGCTTCCCTGGGAAGCAATGCATACACTGAAGCCATTACTGGGATTTTGCCATCTTTAAAGGATAACATATTTAAAATTTCATTCCCTTTTCTCTGGGCTCATTTCATATTAGAGGCTGTCTCTCATATATGCTGTATCACCAAAATATCATTACATTGCCCTGCCCCTTGATCAGAGTAGAGTGAACTTCTAGAGAAAGGAGGCAAATGAGGGGCAATAATTGTTATCAGGTCAGTCTTCATGTCTAACTCTCTTGCATTTCATTACTTCTGACTCCACGATCTAATAGTTCAAAGCCAGTTATTTTCTTTAGGTCCAGCATTAGGAATAATTATAAGGCCTTTTGTCAAAATTATTTGCAAGAACTATGCTGTGCTATGCATGTCAAATTAGAGGCTAAGTCATTCCTTAATTAGAGATAAAATCTATATAATATGCAAATTTGTGCAAAAACTTAGTACTTATAAAATAAGAGCTGAATTCCCCATACAATTTATAAAATCAGAACGTTTCCTATTTTCTTAAGGGGAGGACATGAGAGAGCAGAAAATCACTGGTGCTTAAGTGGGAGATTTTTCTTTGAAGAGAAAAGGGAGGAAGAAGAAAGATAAATAAAAACTATCTATTTTATAATTCATTCCTAAACTAATTTTTCTTTTTCTTAACATTTTATGAATGTCCATTTTATTTTATTTTTTGTATTTCTTGGTCACATAAAATTTTAAATCCTACAGTTGAAATATTCTTTATGAGCACTGGAGAATCTTTGAAATTTTGATTGTAGTAAATTAAGTGAGTTTCACCAATAATTGCCAGGCACTGTGGATTTATAGTTGCTCACATGCCTCTTGCATATGGCCATTCAATTTGCTCATGGTCTCACTCACTCTATTTCTATTTTCTTAGGTAATCATAACTGGTGTCTCTATGTTAGCACGTAGGCAAACGTATTCAAGAAATGTGGTTGACGGCTAAGCAGTCGAGTTGGTTGTATTTGCACTTCTCCTCCTCAGTAACTTTTCTCTCTCCGGGTTAGCTCCTATCTCACTTCTCTTCCGATCACTTCCTGTGTTATTTCAATATTCTAGTCCCCAACATAACTGACAGCACAGTAGTCAACTTTCTGTGGCTGGGGCGAAATGCCCGACATGCACAACATCAAGGAGAGAAGGTTTGTGTTGACTTACGGTTTCAGAGGTTTCAGTCCACAATTGGCTGCCTCCAAACTAGACATATCATGGTGAAAGTGTGAGGTTAGGAATGTACTCATCTCACAGCATCTGAAAAGCAGAGAGCAGAGGAATCCCAGTCAAGAAAGGTCTAGGGACAACATACAATATCCAAGATCCTGCCCTGTGATGCATCCAAACACACTCAGAAGTATGCTTGAACAAACTTCTAGGCACCTCCCAAGCCAACAAGTTAAAAGTAATGATTGTCACAAACAAAGTTATATGAAATTATTTAATGTGTTTGAACACATGATTGTTTTTTAAAAAATTAACTCTTCTGGCTGAATGCACAGTTTTTTGGGAGGTTAAAGGAAGACAATTGGAAGTTTAAAGCCAGTCAGTAGCAAGATCTTATGTCAAAGAAAAAGAAAAACAGAAGGGAGAGGGGTGTATCTGTGTGTTACAGTGCCCCTGGGGATGGGGGTCTGTCTCTTTCTTCTTCATGCATTGCTCTGGATCTATTGCCCCATTAACATCTCGGATTTCTTTATTAACCTAGGAATCCCCTTCTTAGGTGATGCCATTGTTTTCCTGAATCCTATTATTGTCCTTTTTAATACAGTACTTTGAGTAAGAACATCCTTCTGTATTAGGATGAGAAAAACTGCAAGGGAAATAGCTACTATTTTCGGAATTTATAGTTAAAGCTGGCTTTCTTTTATCATTTTTTTAACACACAAAAATATACTTCAGTTTTTACATGGTCATGGAAATTTTAAAGAGCTAACAATAAATTACCTATTTGTTTAACTTCCTCCCACATTACCAAAAAATACCCCCTCATTAATGTTTGTATGTTGTACTTGAACCTCTGTATAATTATTAAGACTAGAAGTTCTAATTTATAGGTGTGTTTTAAATGTAAGCTGACTAATCATGGTGGGGATTTCCTGGAAATCTCAATCATGACTTTCTCCTATTTATATAGAAAAAGGAAGCATTATTGTGCTATATATCAAAGAAAAACTATATATCAATATAGAATGTATACTCATAGTATTTAATGTGTAACTCCTATAATGAGACCTTCTTTCTGACTTTAACATAGGACAGACATTTTTAACTAGGTTGGAGTGAGTGTGATGAGATTTTGAGGAAGACTTGCCCTAGAAATTATGAATTTTTTGAAAAACAAAAGTAATTACTTTGAATTTGGCACTGAATTTTACCAAACTAATAAAATTGCAAACTTGCTGAAACTGACTTATCTCCTCATTCTTTCAAATTCTTCAGTTTTCTAAAGTGCTAAGAAAGTCAAATTTATGTTACTGTATGCAATGAATACAAATAGAAAATGTCATTTGTGATATAACTGTTCATCAATATGGTAGACATAGAATGTATTCAAAATTTGAATTTTCCACTGCTGATCAATAAGTTTTTAATAAATCAATTTTTAATAAGACAGTGTTTTAATGTCAGTTTTTAATAAGTCAGTGTTTTCTCATTGATTTGTCTTTTTAGCTTGTTTTTAGAATGTTATAAAATTTGCTTATACAGGATAGAAATCATACATTTTAGTCTCTTCCTATATGAGACACTTGCATCCAACACTGTCTAGCATAGTTGTTATTAGGAAAATGTAGTCGAGAACTATATCCATTATATTGTATACTGCAGGAACACAGAGAGCTATCAGGAAATTGTAAATTATTTTTATAGGGAAATTTATCTGTTCATGTTTCGATTGTACATTACTGATATTTCTTCGTGTTTTCCTAGATTTCATTTTGTTCTTCCAAGAACTGTGTATTTTATTTCTGATCAGACCTGGGAAATGATAGAATATGGTCACTTCAAATGTAAAATCTTTGATGTCAGATGGGTGTAATGACCTCTATCAGATGAAAAGGAAGTTTCCTTGATACTGCTCTATTTTACACATATATTGGTAGTTCACAAATAGAGCTGCAACATGTTTTCTGTGAATATGAGAGGATATTGGCAGATCTCTATGGATTTCTGTCTGTTCTGATTTTTGCCAATGCTTTTTTTCTCGTGCTATGTTTTATCTCTTGGTCTACTAGAATATATGAAGATATACTGAAATAATTGTTGCAGATAGCATAGCTGGCAGGATTTTAGAAACAACTCTAGATTTAATTAGAATATGTCTAATGTTTGTTTGGGAGGAAGAAAGAAAAGGAAAGAGAGGATGAATCATCTGTAAAGACAGGTTGAGTCTTGAATCATCCTTGATTTGAAGTTCCCCAAGCACTGTGTTCAATAAGGGGAACATGATATGGCAGTGCTAAACAGCATCAGGGGCTACAGAAAAGTGGGTAAAGCACAAAATACAGGCCAAGGGAAAATCAGCAGTAATTTGAGCTTCTTAGTTGGTTTTATTTCTGTTAGTAAATGTCAAAATGGAGTCAATTATCCAAAATCCCAGGATCTGCCCAGGTAAGCTACTTATGACTCTGGTTAGGAATTAAACTATTGACCTGATTAAACACTGTGGAAATAGCAAAGTTTAATTTTTCCTGTCTTTATTCAAAAGCTCATAATGTTAGGATGTTTTTTCCTTGGGCCTATTCTGTCAAGGAATTGCATCATATTATGGAAAGATATAAACAGCTTCCATCTTATTATTCAGAGGAAATTTCACTGGCTGGGTTCACAACAAAAGGCAAAAGGATGTTTGAGTTAATGGGATTCTCAGTGGTAACCACATTTTCCAGTGCATGTGCGATGGATGGCTCCCTTAACACTACCCTTAATTTGTTAATCTGTATTGAAGAAAAACTACAGTAAAATATAGAGAGTGGGAAATCTGCTTTACCCCTCTCCCAAATTGTAACATTCTCCCCTGAGGTTGTAAATATGTTGATAAACATGATTAAAGTGCTTTGGATGTGTTATGTCAATGATTCTCAACAGGGGCTGACTTTACTCCCATTGCCAATTAGTCTAGAGACTGGTTTACATATTTTTTGTGTTGTTAAAAAATCTTTCCAGTCAAGAAAGGAGGAAATACATCAGGAAGATTAAACTGAAGAGAAACCTTTAGCAGGTTGATTGAAAATGAAAAAAAGGAGGACATCAATGATGTAGCTGTTAAGTACTGATGGTCACTATAAGAGATGAAGTACACCAGAACTGAGTGTCCTCCATACACTCCACTTTAATACACCTAGTCTTCATAGGTTTAAAAAATTCAATGAAAGCAAAAGAGCAAATTTCTGGATTATTCAAGGCAAAGCTAATGAAGGTGGTGTACAGTGAACAGAAGACTACCATTCTGAAAGAGTGATCAGAATCTGTTGGTACAAGGCTCAGTTGTGAACCAAGGCCATTACCATTAATGTGAAGAAATGATATGGGTGTGGTAAGTAACTTCATTGGCCTTACTGAACAGCAGAACACACTGTATGTTCCTTGAATTTCTAATGGAACCTTAAATGGCAAGATGATAAAGTTTGAGATTTATGATGATAAGTTTGTGGAAGGCTTAAAAGTGAAAGTATGTATCCAAGCAGAAATTTGTGGAAGAGCACTATGCATGATTGTTTTAATTCCTGTCCTCAAATTCCAATTGGGAAGACATATATGAAATACTATGATCAGGGGACTATTTCTTTATACAAATCATTGGTAGAATCATAGTCTTGCAAATATGCTCTTTATAAGCATTTTACTGGACATTTCCGAAGGGAAATTTAAAATTATTTAGTCCCACTCGATTAGATAATTTGAAACAATATAATTAACTCTGGGGTGGAGTTCAGGTTTAAGAGAGTTTTCCATTCTTACTCAAGATATCTTAGAGCAAGTACGCTAGCATTTGAATATTTCATTTTTGAGTCTAGCACAACTTGTAAGAGCTGCTTAGAAGGTAACATTGCACTCTAGGTAGCTGAACAATGTGATGTTCCTACAGGTCTCAGATATACTAAACATCAAGCTGTGTTGTAAACTGAAGAATACTGGAATTCTGTTGAAAGTCACTTGGCTAATGTCATCTTTGACTTCTGCTTCAGAAGAAAGTTAAAGCAAATTTGTATTAATATAGTATGGCTTACATTTTTACTTTGCTCCCATAGAGAGATTTACAGCTGATCTCTAGTAATATAAGATTTTAGGGTGCCAATAACCTGGACAGTGAAAAATTCACATATAAATTTAAAATGTTATATAAGATTTTTATTTTTAAGTACTGCCAGTTTTTATTTTTGAAAAAAATCTAATTTTCATTAAAATTAAACATGAAGCCTTAAAAATATCAACTTTACCAGATATGAATAATTTAAACATCTTTAAAGTTATATTGAGTAAACCAGACCTTTACAAAGATATAATTCTAAATTGAGTTCAGTACCAAACTGTGAAATACAGACTCTGAACTGATTATTTCAGTTTTGGAGAGCAACATATTAAATTAGGATTCCTACCACTCCATTCACAAAGTTTTATAAAGAAAAAAATAAATTTAAATAGGCCAATGCTATGAATTGTGTCCACCCAAAATTTATATATTAACATGCTAAGCCTCAATATTTCAGCAGGTGACCTTATCTGGAAGTCAAGTCACTTACATGTAACAAATTAACATGTGTTCACACTGGAGTAAGGTGGGCCCCTAACCCAACATGATGGTGTTCTTAAGAAAATACAATTCTGTGAAGACAGAGACACATAAGGAGAGCATGGTGTGAACGTGTAAGAAGAGCTTAAAGTTCTGCAACTGTATGCCAGGAAACCATTACTGACTACCAGAAAACCACCAAGATGTAGAAGGGGCATGGAAGATTTCAGAAGGAGGATGACCCTGCTGATGTGTTGGTTTCAGAATCCCATCTTCCAAAAGTGTGAGACAATATATTTATGTTGTTCTAAGACATCCAGTTGATGGTGTTTTTCTATGACAGCCCTAGGAATTTCAGACAAGCTCTGAAGAGGCAATATTGGATCTCTTTTGTTTGGTTGACCTCTCTGGGTCCTCATAATTACATTGGGACGATGGCATTAATGGAAGTGCAGTGAACCCCACTGAGTTAACTGATGTGTTTGGCAAAGGTTCTTCACTGCTACACATTCAAAGGTACTAAGTTTGGCCAAATGTTCCCAAATACTGCAAATAAGTAGATTATCATTGGAAGGTAGTAGTTGTCCTATTATTAAACACTGATTAAAATTATTTGTATTAATGAAAGACAGAAACTCATATTGAATCTTAAAACATTCATTATATTGAAGTAACATTCTAACAGGGAAGAAAAATAACAAGAATTTACCATATCAAAGGCTGAAGGTGTATTTGAGAACATGAGGTGGCAGAGCCACAGTGGGTGCCCATCACATAAACAAGCAGGTTGCAGCAGAATCTAGGCAACATTTTAGGGCCTCCTGAGGAGTTATTCAAACTAATTAGCTGAATGGACTCTGTGTTTTTATAAATTGTTATGGGGTGCATTGAAGACATCAATTTACTTATGGAAATTTATAGGTTCTTGGACAATATTTGTTTGAAAATGCTGTTACACTGTGTCTAGCAGCTGGTTACATTCTCAAAATATGTGAATAATTCTTCAGTAATTAGAGTTATTAATAGTGTTCCTTGGAGTATCAAGAGAAATTAATAATACTGCTGCAGTATTTATTTACCTATTGTGAACAGTGGGTTGGCCACTTAGTTTAGGAAATAAATGGTTAAAGGACATCTGTAAAAAATGCTATTGTGTGGAAACTGTTATGGCTATGAAAGGGGAAAACATAAGTGGATCCTATTAAAATCAATCAGAAAAGTATCCTGAATGACAAAGGGTCTGGTAGGAACAAGCAATATCCTCTTCTCTTAAAAGTAGAATTCTGGGTACATATGTTTAGCACTCATGTTATTTAACATGTTCGCAATGGGCCATAACTCCTATGTCTCATTACTGGGCAGCTGGAACAACTTCTGGTACATGCATACCTGGTCTCACTTCTACTACCAGTGGTACAAACTGCCTGTTAAGACAGCTGTGTCTGTACCACTGGTGATTCAAGACAGTGGAAATGTGTTAAGCAATGTATATGGACAAGAAAAAGTTATTTCCCACTGTATCCCTCAAAATCAGGCAGTGACTAACAATTATTATGTTTCTCAGTAGCCACAGAAAACACTAAAAGCCATGCCAGGTTATACTATGAAAATTGGGACCTGGTCATGGTGAGCAAGTGGATTATATTTGTTTTGATATTCCCATTTGTATGTGGATACTTTTGGGTCTTAACTGAGATAGAGACTCAATTCTGGATTTAGATTTCTATGCCCAACATGTAATGAAATGACTCTAATATTACTATAGTATTAAAATATTTTAATTTAGAATTCTTGCTTAATAAATAAAGAAAACCATTTTACTATAAGGAAAAGGTTATATACAGGTATTTATCATCATTTCTGACTATATATAAACTTGTGAATGATTTGGCAAGGGCAATTAAAATAACCATTTGCAAAACAAGAATAGCTAGTGTCTAAGTAAAGAGATAGCTCTATGAAATTATGATGGGACTTAAACTTTTGACCTAGTTGTATAAATATATCATTCTCTGAATGATCTTGTAATATCGCAAGACCTGGTTGAATTCAAAGTTTCCAGAGAAGGGATCAATCTCTAATATGAAACAGCAGCAATGTCTTTAGAAATAACTACCGTACTCATAAATTGTTTTGGAGTGTTTAGTTTTACTCCTCACTTTGAGATTGGTGTTAAGACTTACAGGCTTGTTTCTCAATGAAGATCATTAAAAAAGTTTGTGATGACCTAAATATGCTTGATAAAACTGGAGCTATACTGAAAGACTTGCCAAGACTTATATTGCTGGTGAGTACATGGGTTAGGTTTTTGACTGGTCTAAAGTCTTTAGGTAGAAATTAATCACAAATGGAAAAAACATGTGATAAGATCACTGAAAGGAAGGGGACAGTAAATAGTTGATGTAGAAAAGAAACAGAAACCTATCATTTGTATCTATCTCCCGAAAGGGTGAGAGCTGTACACACATACCTGAAAGGTGAAACTGATTATGTACTAGATTTTCCTATGTTTGGAGCAAAATGTCCGGGGTGGGTTTTGATGACATGAACACTTCTTTAATCTGAACTTATTAGGCAGTTATACTTTGATGATATCAATAATATGCTGTAGATGAAGCTAGCAATACTTAGAATGATACTTTCAAAGACATGTGAACATACATTGATCAAATTGGGGGAATTTTATTTTGGAGGATGAGAAAGAGTAACTTCTATGATAGCATACTGCATTGAGTTATTGAATCTGATCACATAGCCAAGTTTT
Organism: Heterocephalus glaber; assembly: GCF_000247695.1. The sequence goes on from NW_004624792.1 coordinate 13,995,016, forward strand.
AGCTAGATGAAGATGTGTTGCGATGGTAGGGACAATTGTGTTTGGGGTTCCTTCCTTATGAATTTGATGAAGGTCCCTGTAAAAGAGGCTTCACTCAATGTTCAATTTGGTTGCCCTTCCACCTTCTGACATGTGAGGACACAGAAATATAGAAAACAAAAGCCCTTACAGACAAAGAACTATTGCCTTGATCTTGGACTTTCTAGACTCCAGAGTTGCAAGAAAATAATTTTTATTTTTTATAAGTTACCCAGTCTCAGATTTTTGTTATAGCAGCACAAAATATATTAAGATATAGATCTTTCCAACATTGGGACATTTTGTAGCTATCTTAGTAGTTGGAATTGAGAACATGAAATTTGTCACACACAAATAGGTAAGAAAGAACTTTGCTGGATGTTAGTGCTTGTCTTTTCTAATTCCTACAGTATTGTATCCTTTCTCTTTCAGTCAGCTGGGGATATTGAGAGGCTTTTCAATAATGTAAACAGGGTAATTGTAGTAAGTGTGTTTATATAGTGGAGTATGTTGTTTGGCCATTTTTTTTTACTTTAGTACCAAATGAATTGATAGTGTCACATAATTTTTCTAAGTAGTGATCCCCATGCACATTATTTCTCAAACCACTCCTCTGATAGGAAACATGCTGATCAATCCAGTGATTTTCACCCCCTTAATTGTAGCACTGTCTTCCCTTGGTTTCCAAGACATCACACTCTTTGGGTTTTCTTCCAGGTGTGCTTTGCTTTAGGCTCCTTCTATTTGTGATCCTTATCTCATCAATCTGTCGGCACTGGAAACCCCAAATATTCTTTACATTTCCAATTTTCAATGAATGCTTTAAACACTGCTTTCACAAATACACTTAGGATTTGATAATGTCTCATCACCTCCATTTCTACTTGCTGAGAAAAAGCTACCACCCTTTCAAGTCAAGGTGATTGAAACAAGGAGATTCTACTTTATTTTTCCTTTGCCCCTTACAATTCTTTGTCCACACAGCAGTCAAAATTATCCTGATTCACTTCATATCTTGGTCATATTCCCCATTCCTTTAAGGTCTTGACTTATTTGTCTCCTGTTTAGTAGTAGCTCTCTATGACCAAACAACCTAGAATTATTCAAAATTCTTTCTTTTAAAATATATATTATATATTTTTTATCTTCTGATTTTCTTTTTCATATTTTTTAATTCTCTACTTGATGTAGTACATTCACTAATACAGGACCACACCAAATTCAAGTGTGGTATACTCATGTATGTTCAGATGTAAGTAATCACCTTTACTCTCAATTTGGTTGAGTCAAGATTATTAATCAGATTGGTTAAATCAAGTCATACTCTTTCCTATACTGAGCCTGTTTTGGTTCCCAAATGACACCCTGAAAAAACAGCTTTCTTATTAAGAGAAATAAAATAAAAAGGTTTTAAAAAACATTAGATGGGGCTCTTGGTTAAAAATTAACTATTCCTCAATTTGATCTGTCATACTCCTTGACTTTTCTCCTACCCTTCCTCATCTTCCACTTCCTCAAATAGGAAAGAATCATCACTTTATAATCTGAAACTTTCCCATTTGGGATCATTCTGCACAAAGGTTGAGTGAAACAAGAAGAGAGGTTTTATATGAGAAATTACTGAGAAATGATGGATTTGTTCAGTTGATTTTCTTTTATAGATTTCCTCTGAGGGGCACTATTAATGGAAATTGTGTATTTTCATTAGAGAAAGTTCATAGCCAAGTTTATCAGTCTCTCATACCAAAACTAAAAGTCTTTTTTAAATAAATTGGTGTTATTTAATTATTTGGATTTTTCCCCTATATATTTATTACTTTAAAAATCTCTTAATTTTGTCCAATATTTTGATCATTTTATGTTATTTTTGAATTTTGATGGGTCTATACTAAATAGTACAGTGGAGGAAAGAAGCCATATGATGATTATTTACATCTTTTCACCTTCCTTTGTTGGGACCTACAAAGGTATGTGATGAAAAGCAGTTTAAAATTTTTCTATTTAAATGAAATTAGTATTATAAAACTGTTATTGCACTTTAAACTGTGACTGTTATTCAAAATAATCAATTACCAGTTGGAAATAAGCAACTAATAATCTCAAAGAATCAGTTTGTGCAAGTTTTCCATGCAATTGCTTACTAGCTGAATAGTAAAACTACTTAAGAAAACTGTATTTAATCTTCCCAACAACCTGGAAAAATGAGGAGAGCAAATTCTATTTGCAAAGAAAGAAAATTGAAAAATCCATAGATATAGTAGCTTTTCATACATCATATGACTAACCGATGAAGTATGCCAACTTAAAAGCTACATTTATTTACACAAAATGTGTGTGTGCATGTGTGTGTGAAAACTGTGTTCTTTACTCTCTTATATAGGTGAATTAACCCTGGAACAAGGAAAAGTGTTTTCCTTGATATATTGATTATATTTATCATTCTCACATTTTTGATATTCATTCTTCAAATTATAGTTTCTTGAACTCTGAAAATGATGAATTGTCACAACTTTTAGTACAACTTTAAATAAAACATGAATGTTGTCTTTCTTACTTTTTTATCTCCAAAACCATAGTCTTACTCTTCCTTCAGAAGTGTAACAATTTTCTGGAGCAACAGAAATACCATCTATTGTTCTGAATTAACTCTGTACCCTTATACATAGTGCCTGATTATTTCAAATACTTCTAGATAAATATTAGTATCAATCATGTAAAAAAAAAAAAGAGGTTTGGGAAGAGAAATTTTGTCCTTCACAAAAATCACAAAGTGTTTGAAAGATACAGGTATTCAATCAAATAAAAGGAAAATATTTGTCATATACCAATATGAGATATAAAGTATTTTAGGCTCTTGAAGAACAAACAAAACAAAATCTGCCCTCTTCATCAGATTTATATTTTACTATGGATAGAAAAACATTAACTGTAAATTTAAAGCCATTTATGTGGATTGTGCTCTGAGAATTCTAAGAATCCAGAGAGGTTTCTCATCATGATTCTTGGAATAGTAGTGAAACTTTCAAAATGAAGGGAAATATATCCATTTTTTAGTCCAATTGTTCCATTTTATTTACATTGTGTTTATTTTAAAATTTAAATTTATTTTAATTTGTTCATTAAAAAAAAATTTTACAGATTTATGGGTATCACGTGATGTTTTAACACACACACACATATATATTGTTTGATATTCAAATTGGGTTTAACATGTCTACTCGAACATTTATCATTTCTTTAGGGTGCAAACATTTAGCTTTCAAAATATTCAGTATACTATTGTTATCTCTAGCCATCCTATAGTGCAACAGCATATCAAAACATGAAACTATAAAACTACAGCTATGATACTGCAACTCAATACCCATTATACAAATTTTCCCTATTCCCTAACTGCTCTTCTCCCTGACCTCTCTAGTAATCAGCATTCTACTCTCAACTTCTATAACATTAACTATTTTTATATCTCACATAGCATAAGATCATAAGATATTTGTCCCTCCGTGCCTCTCTTATTTCACATAATGGTCTACACTTCCACCCATGTTGTTGTAAATTACAGAATTTCTATCTTATGTCTAACAAGTACTTCACCCAATGTGTATGTGTACCACATTTTCTTTATCATTAATTAAGCCTGAGAATTGGAAATAAAAAGTGTAAAAAGAAAAAGAAAAAATAAAGAACATAGCATTTGTCTTGTATCCTTACTCAAACATTCTGTTGATTTAGAACAGACTGTTCTATTGATCTTTTTTCCCCCTGATGTCTGAATATTTTCCTATTTTATCATAATGTCCTATAATTCTGTAACACTAAATAAGTTTTCTAATATCTTACAAATGTAAAACAAATGTCTCACTGGAAGATTGGGAAGGTTGTGGATAATGACCACATGGATCTATCTTCTCAATAGAAGAGTACGTGTGTTTACAAAGAAACAGTATATGTGTGTATTTCCAGAGGATTCATGACATTTTTTAAAGTCAATACTAGTCTCAAATTGGGAAATGGAAATTAACAGTTTTTGAAAAAGAGCCAAGATTCAATTCTAGAAAAGTCTGATTCCACAGCTCCAAATTTAATATATGTACAGAGGAGTGAATAACAATGCTTCTCTAAAAATGTCTATTATTCTTTGAAGCCACGTTTTTAATAGAATTTTCTCACTGGCTATATGGTAAATAAGAATATTTGCCTATTTGTATCTATTTACAAGCATTAAGAATAATGTGACCCATTTGTTTATGTGAATGTAAGTATAGAGCTCAAGAAAATTTTATAAACAATATTTTTTTCAAATACTAAATCTTTAAGAATGTCACAGCCCACTGAGTTTAAAATTATTTCCTGTTACTTCAACTCATAAATGTCACCTTTATAGCTTATGGATCAACTGAAATTCAGAATTCTGCTCATTTTGATCATTAGAAAGTGAGTCTGCCCCTTGCCATGTTTTTGTAAATGAATAATTACAACTATGAAGTGGCCCATGATTCAGCATTTTTGGAGAGCAATGGGGTTGTCTGGGAGCAAACTACTGTGTTACAAATTGGGCATAAGGCCATATGTTTCTGAGTGCAAAAGTTAGCAATGTGTGGATTTGATTTTGTCCATCCCTTCTGTGAGACTGAGTAGATATTCAGCAAGTAGTTGCTGAACATATCTGTCACTACATATACTGGTACTTTCCACACAACATCTTCTCTCTTCTTTATTTCTAGTATAGGGCAAAAAAATGTACCAGTTCAACGTAGAATTACATGATAGTCACCGAATAATTGAAAACGTTTGTTCAAACAAATCCTTGTACACAAATGCCGATAGCCGCAATATTCAGAGAAGCTAAAAAGTGAGTACAACCTATATATGCATCTACAAATTTATGGGTAAATGATAGGTAGTATATTCATACTTTGCAATATTATTTGCCCTCACAGGAGCAGAAAAGTACTGATATTAGATAAATTGCAAGAGCATTGTGCTATGTGAAATAAGTCATATATAAAAGATCATACATTGCATTACACCACTTTCATGAAATATTCAATAAAGATGAATCCATAGAGACAGAAAGGAGATCAGTGTTTAATGGAAGAATAGAAAGAAATTATTTGATGTATGCAATGAGAAAAATATATAAGAACTATATAAACTGGATAGTAGTGTATTAGGAATATACAAAAATGATGCTGAATCATATATTATAGAAAGTTTAATTTTATATCTCGTGAATTTTATCTGTTTTAAACAATCTTGAAAATAAAAAGGGTCAGGGCAAAGGCCAAACAAGAAAAACTGCAACAGTATCAATAACAACAGAATTGGGCACACCCTAAGGAGGTTCTGAGTCTGGCAGAAGACACCAAATCACACTGCTGCAGACAGACAGGTCTCCCCATGCATTATCTAGGTCCTGAGTCACACAGAACGCTCCAAATCAGCCCGCTGCAGACAGTCAGGTCTGTGCATGCCCAACCAAGGTCCTGAGTCACGCAAAAGACACTGAATCACCCTGCTGCAGACAGGCAGGTCTGCCCACACCCTACCGAGGTCCTCAGTTATGCAGAACACAGGCCAAATCAGCCCCCTGCAGACAGGCAGGTCTGTGCACACCCTACCCAGGTCCTGAGTCACACAAAAGACACTGAATCACCCTGCTGCAGACAGGCAGCCACCTG
>NW_004624792.1:14016281-14045867 GCF_000247695.1 Heterocephalus glaber
CCAGGAAGGAAAACTAATTAGATCAATCACAACATGTTAGCCCAAATGACATAGTCAGCAATACCATAGCATCAAGTTCAGCTTAGAAAATAACAATTTGTTGTATTTATTAATCTATCACTTTTAACTATATGAGTTAAATTAAAACTGAGGACCAACCCAACATAAGTTTATAATGAATAAACTCTTCAATATAGCATCTTTCCTTTTAAGGGTGGGGAGTTAAAAGGAGTTGGGGAGGGAAGGACAGGTAGAAAGAACAGGTAAGATTAGCGGTGAGGCCAGAAGACACAGAAAGATTACACAAACTCTAAGAAGTTGTTAAAGGTAAGAAAAAAAGGCAGAATGAAAGAACAAAGATGTGAATAAAATCATCTAACAGCAACAGGGAGGCTAGAAACCAAATTTACTTTCCTTTAAACCTAATGATAATCAAGAGAAGGAAAAAGAGAAGAAAAAAAGAATAAGGAAGAAATCCGAATTCAGTGCAGAAAGGAACAAATGGGGAAATGAAGAGCAATATGGGATAGAGAGAGAATGAGTGAGAGAGAGAGAGAAAAAAAGATAAAAGAAAGAAAAAAAAGAAAAGCAAAACTTTGAAGAGTAGAAAAAGGTAAAAATTAAGAATTAAAAATAAGAGAAAAATTTTTTTTTCTTTTTGCAAATAGCAATAGAAATTATGGGCCTCCTTCAGGGCATATCTCTGCTGTCACTGTAGGCAACATAGGAATCCCTGTGCACATACGTGTCAATGAGTCTCAGCAAGCCAGCAGCAGACCAAGTACAGTGGTCTGATGTGCCTTTATTGTAGAGATGCTCTTTATTTTTCTGCTGAGCTTCAGTTTTCATTGAGGAGCATGAGAGGCCCTCTTTCTGTTACTAACTTCTGCTCTATTTTGTGGCTCTCAGGACAAGGCTCTTTATAATCTCCTGTGCCTCTATAGTGTGGGACCAGGTAGCAGAAAAGCTGGAATGTAGGAGGTGTGTGGGAGAGGGGGGAACTGAGCGACCTCACTGTGCCATGGGTGTGGCCCAGGATGGCCACAGAGCTTCAAGCTGCTTGTCTCTCCTGGCCGGTTGCAGCTTAGAGAGCCTAGCAGCAATTATTAATGTCAAACTTTATAAGCCATTTATTAAGTGCAAGACATTATTCTGAGATGCAAAAATTTTTAATCCAGCCATGAGAATTTAAGTTTATTGGTGGTATACAATGGATGCTGTGTCAAAAATTTATACAAGTAAGTTATGATATGCATAATGGTGAATATACTGCATAAACATGTAGATATTTGCTTTGGTATAAAGGAAGTTCCAAATAAAAAGGAACATAATTTTTTCTATGACATTTTCAAGACTTTGGGGCTCATAATATAAAAACATGGTTTATGTACATAACACAATAAATGTCTTCTTAAATACATAGGCACATATACTTTTTTGTGGTTTGTTTTCTTTTGTTTTGTTTTTTGGTACCTGGGATCAAACTTGGGACCTTCCGTTTTCAAGGTCAGTGCTGGAACCTCTGAGCTAAATCCCTGGCCCCACATATACTTTTTCAAATGGAATATATAAAATTGTATGTATTTTGGAAAGATGGTTTTCTTTCCTCTTTTTTTTTTCCACATAAGAATAAACTTAAGACCTTAACATGTATTTTCAAGATCAATATAGCAGTCATTTCCAGAGGCAATTTTTATGTCAATTTAGGTTGTCAGGGGAAAATATTCTGTCTAAATTGTTTAAATCAGGAACTTTTGAAAGCTTTACATAATACTGCTACCAGATACTTTGCTAGCCTTCCAGAACTGGCTTATAGTATATCATTGGAATTGATATGTAGCTATAATTTCTGATGTGTACTTAAGCTCTCTCTCACACAGACATTTGTATGTATGCCTTTTTGAACTACCAAGACTGGCATAAAGTGAGCCTATTACTTTGGAATGAATTTGAACTCTAACATTGTTTACTGTCTTTCCTCTTGTTTATTTTTTCTACCAGATAACCTCTATAAATGTACCAAATTGTTTTTGTTTTAAATTCTTTTTTTTTTTTGATACCTGGGATCGAACTTGGGTCCTTGCCCTTGCAGGGCAGGTGGCAGAACCACTGAGCTAAATCCTTGGTCCCTTACCTTTTTCATTGTTGCATTCTTTTAAATAATATTGGCAACATATATATATATATATATATATATATAATGAAATTTATCATTTTAACCATTTTTAAGTGTACCATTCTGTGGCATTCAGTCCACTCACATCACTACCAAACATCTCCAGAATTTATATTTATCCTCTGAATAAACTGAAACGCTGTACTCATTACATAAACACTCCCTTTACCCTTTCCTACATGCCCTGGAAACCACCATTCTACTTTCTGTCTGTATGGATATGACAACTCCAAGACTCTAATATATGAGAAATGATAAAATATTTGTGCTTTTATGACTAGCTTATTTCAGTTAGCGTAACGTCTTCAAGATTCTCTCCCTCTTGTAGCATATATACAAGTCATTACTTTTAAGGGCAAATGATATTCAATTGTAGGTATACACATTTTGTTTAAGCTCATTAGGTGACACTTAGGTTTCACATTTAGTCTCTCATGAATAACTTGCTATTTACGTGATTGTGCAAAATCTCTTTGATTTTAGGATCAATCATGAGTGGAATTATTGGATCATATGGTAATTCTATATTTAATATTTTGAAGATATGCATACCATTTCAAGCTGTTTTTATTTGAGGTAAAATGACTTCATATTAGAATGCTCTGCCCCAAATTTGCTTTATTTTTTAAAAATAAAGCAGATGAAAAGGTAATATAAAACAGTGACAATTTTGGAGGGTTATACATTAAGGTGAATAATACTGAGGGAAAGAAAAAATGTGCATTTTTTTATATACAGTGCTACAGAGTAATCAACCATATTTGAAGTAAGGGACACAAAGACTTGCAGATGGAATGATTTATGTTTTTATTTAATAGATATTAAATATTCTATGTTATGAACGTTCCCTTTTGTTGTTCTTTGTAGTTACATGTTTTAGGGGGAATATTAAACTTTCAGAAATGGTAAATAGCTAGCCAGTAGAAGTGTAAATTCTGAGCCTTGAATATTGGATTCATTAAATAAGCATGAAATATCTCTTATTTTGGGAACATTGAATTGCTTTGGTTATTGAGATATCAATACAAATTGGTTTTGTCATTTGATTGCTTTAAAACTACTAGCATTTTTGGCACCATATAACTTTGTAATCAACATTGTTTGAGGTAGTATGCAATCTATTTCTTTATGAAGGACAACGTTGCTTTATATAGCAAACTTTTATTTAATTTTATTTTTCTGTAAAAAAATCCTTGAAAGTTAAATTAATTTTATTCTAGAAAGTTTACAGGCTAAATCTACATAAGACATTTAAAATAAAAAAAACATGATCATTCTTTTATGGTTATTAAATTCAGATTTTGAATTCTTCAGCCATGAATTTTTCAATTTTATCTTTAAATCAATCTTTTTTTTGCTTTGAAATTTTTCTAACTGATTTCCTTAGAAAAATTTAGGCCATTGACTCTAAAACTCCATGTTCATTGGCATATCTAGTTTTTTTTTTTTTTAATATTTAATTTTGGTGTATTTTTTCCCTTTTTTACCGTGTCTCTTTAATTTTTTTTTCTATGTTTGGGTATGGTGTGAGGTATGAATTCAGGGCTATGCTTGCTCATGCTAATCAAGTGCTTTACTTCGGGGTCCATCTCTAACTCAGACTTTTGTTTTCTTCTTGTTTAAATGGATCTGTTGTAGAACTTTTATTTTGTCATTATAATTCTTTGATTCATTCTAATTTACATTACTTTCTTTTCAAAAATATTTCTGATTTTATAGTAATTATTTTCTTTTTACTTTTTATTAAAGTACTATTATAATAGAAATATGTGTCTTTTAAAACTTAAATGATTAAAACCCATTAAAACACTCATCTGGTATTTGTCATTCTTTTTCACCAATATTCACTTTTTCCCAGGTGTTCATATTTATTCTACTCTATCTTTACAATCAGACTTGGTTGCTTTATCTATCAGTCATGGTTTTTCTTTGAATCAAGCTTTAGACCTTTATGCCTCTGCTTTAATTTTCCATTTGTATTCACTTTGGAGGGATATATAATATCTTCTCCTGGTTCTTCAGTTCTGTGTTCTTCTTTCCCTTAAAGTTAGTCATTTTATTCATTCATCTCTACTTTAGGAATGTTTCTTCCAAAAATGTTATTGTTTATAAAAGAATAAAGTATGGAAATCTACCTCTACAAGGAACATGGAATGAGGAATATTGCTTCCTTCATGAGGTCTGTAATAGCCTTCCATTCCAATCTTATTTTGTGGAGGATAAGTATACAAAATCTCTACCTCAATTCCTAAGGCTCTGTTGCTGTTCTCTTAGAGGTGCTTTTTTGGGGTTATGCCATTCCCAATGACTGGGGCCTCTACCAGTCATTGAGTAAACCCAGAAAATGGCATGCTTCCCTGCTCTTCCAGGGACATCTGCACAACTAGCATAGTCACCAAATGCCTTCCAGGAATGAAGGTAATGCAAGCAGCAGCAATTGCTGTTTGACTTTCCTGTGAAGTACCAAAGGAGAGGCCACTGGGGTACTCCATTTAATTTTACACCAGAGTCACATACTTTGATTCAAAAATGAGTTGTTCCAAAAAATACAGAAGAGTCATTAATAGCCTCTTCTATAGTACACATGACCATTACATTACCCCATGCCTCTGGCCCATGTCTTATTGCCAAGATCTCGTATATCACAAACCCTATAGCAAGGATGACAGACTTCACTTCTGGAAGGAGATAAGAAGACACTTGGTACCATTCTTCTAACATTCTCTTCACAAGCCTGCATGGTGTAACTCTATTTTTAGGCTCAACAAAACATTATAGAAGCTCTCTGCCTTCCTGAACTGGCCCACTATTGCCTTCAGGATTATACAGTACTCTTGTATTTCTTCCTTTTTATTCTGGTCTTGTAAGTTCTTAGTGCCAGTCACCAGCCTTCCATACAGTCTGGTATTTCCCCCTCATGGAACTTTCAGTGGTTTCTTTGGAAAGTAGAGCTCTCGGATCTCAGTGAAATGATACTCAGGCTTCCTAGCTCATATTCATATTTCTTATTAAGATATATAGTCATTAAATACATTTGGAAAAGAGAAGAGATATGGACTTCAGATGTCATAACAGAACATGACCAGAGGTGCTACTCTTGGGGAAATTCTGTAAAATTGTGGATAGGTTGTCTGATTCATCCAGTACATCTCCATACCTGTGCTAAGTGCAAATGTTAAGTAAGTATAAAACCCCGCCGAGCTTTCCCTGAGAATCAGTGACATCAAAACAATGACTTAAATAGATCCAAGTCATATTTCTCTATCAACTAACAACAGGATTGCTATAATAATTTCCTTCAGGTGCTGGTATATGCGCCTGGTTGATTTCTGTTCTGACAAATACATAGCTTGTTTGTGCCTGTCTTTCATGCATCTTCAGATGAAATTCTGTGAGACAGTACATCCAAGCCTTAAACCAAACTTTCAAATCTAATTGAAATTCCCAGGTCTTGTTTATTTACTTATGTTTTCATTGAAAACCATTTTTGAACCCACTGACCAAGTTATTCTCTCTTTGAACTGTTTGGAGCCATTTCATATTGAGGTGGGCTCTATATACACAAATTGACAGGTACAGCTGAACAAAGATAGGCATTTAGTTTGTATTTTGAGTCAGTCCTGAGGCAGGGGGGGAAAAAAAAAATATATATATATATATATATATATATCTTTGAGCAGAATATTCATGTCATTGATTTTTTAAAAATCAATTTATAATGATTTCTATGATTTCTAAGTTCTATTCTTTGCTGATTTCTCAACAACTATTACATTTAACATAGTTCTCCTAGACTCTTTTTCTTTCCTTTGTGATTTTTGTCATATCAGAAATTTTCTGGAAAGTTTTATTAAATAAAGAAATCATAAATTAATCAATAAAACAATCTAAGAAAATATGGTGATTATTAGACAGTTGAATTTAGCCCAGTAATATACCAAAACCATTATGTTTTCCTCCATCAAAGAAATAAATATAATAACATTATTGAGAAGAACATTAGTAACCATTAACTTGCTTTAAATGTATATTTTCATTTAATTGTCACAAGAAACATTTGATGTGGGCATTATTATGATTCCACTTCTTTTAGGTGTAGAAAATTAAGCATAGATTACTTAAACTGTATATGTGGGATATGTTAATTTTCTTTCATTTTTGTCTTTCGTCTTTCTTGTTTTACTTCCTACAAAGCACGGGCTTTAACCTGTAGGACTGTGGGAAAATACAGGTTGGCAAAGCATATAAATACTTCATAAGTGGGCATCTATTTTAGGCTAATCCTATGGATTAATGTCAGAGAGACTGAATAAAATTTTTATCTGAAGTTCTTCACCCTTATTGAATGTGGAAATTTGGAAAGAGAGGCCTGAGCTGGTGATCCTGTTTCAGTATTGCTGATAGGGTGCTAAGCTAATTTAGCAGTGACGAACGAGTCTGTTCAGCTATGTCAGATACTCAGACTTTCTTCAAGTGACTGTGAAGGAGTTGGGATGTGCCATGTGATTCAGAGGCTGGGCTAGAAACGTGTATTAAGGTACTGAAACGGACAAATGCCGCGGCCCACGCAGCATAGGGTCCGAAGCTGGGGAGAGCGGTGGGACAGAAAGAAGAAACGATGAAACCACTATTCTTGAAGTTTGGGAGGAGGTGGAACCATATAGCTTATTGGGAGCTAATGGCTGCCCGGAGCACCACGGGCTCTTCATTTACAGGTTAAAGCAAACAGGAAGAGAAGGTGGGGCAAATAGTGCTACACGGCCTACGTGGCCTAGGCAGAATGTAGTGTGATGGTTTCGTGATGCGGCATGTGCAGGGAGGGAACGGGGAAGGATACATAGCGTAACTGCCTCTTGAAGATGTGCCATCCAGGGTCTACTATATTAGCCAAACAGACTGTGTCTGTTTGAATCTCTAATCTATGGAGGAGAAAGGGAGTAGGGAGGAGAAAGGGAATAGAGAGGAGGGGAAGGATCATCTTTAGGCTCGGCCTGTGGCAGACAAGGATTTCAGGGTAGGTATCAGGTTAGTCCATGAGGATGCTCTTTGTTGTTACTGTCCATTGATGTATACAAGCAATCCTGGGGAGATTGCACCAATTCCATACTTACAACATGGCTTCTTCTTCCAGATCATATAAACTTAATATAAGTATCACCTGGTAAAAGAGTAAGTGGTAAAAAGCAAACATGGGTCAAAGAAGGATATTTCACCAGAAATAACTGATCCTCTGAAACAGTTGACACTAAACTGAAAAAGACTGAGGCAAAATTAAATAGTGATTTGAATTGTTTGGCTGCCCCTACCCTTCATTTTCTAATGGAATGAAAAAAATCCATGATGCAATTTAGATAAGTTACTAAAACAAACAACAAAAATCAAAAATAAATATTAACTATTTAAGTATATACCAAGATTTTATGAGGAACAGAACTTCATCTCCTGACACCAAATTTTATGTGTTTTATGCTGTTTTTATTATTCAGATTGCAAACATATTCTCTGTGTTTACTAACTGGAACCAGGCTCCATAATGGCTACATTTTCCCTCCACTCTTTTAACTCACGCCTTGAATAACACCTGACCCACAGTGAGCTCTTTGTGCTAGTGAAATGGACCATGCCAGATAGTTTAGAAAGGCAACCTTGAGCTTTTGTACATTAGTTTTTCTTGTTAATAATGAAAAACTTCAACAATGAGGTGGGAAGTGGAATAATTACTGCAATTTATTTGTTCATGATCAACTCAACTTAAAGGTTAAGATGATAGCTTCGTATATAAGCTGATGGGAGAAGCCAGAGCTATTTATATTCTTACTGCACAGAATGACCACATAGCTTGTCCTTGACAAGGTTTTTCTATTTCATTAATTTTTTGAGTTCATGAATTTTTAGAGCAACATCTATGCTTCATATCAATTTTAGGAAACAATTCATTGAGAATAAAGCTTGTGAGACTTATCTGGAAATAGTATATATTCTAAAGTGTACTATTTCTGAAACAATTCAAATGACGAGACTATAGAAATTTGTGTACATTCTATGATATATTTTATGAAAAATGAATAAACAAAAAGAAATATCTACACTAAATACAGCTGCCAAAATAATTTGACATTGAAAATGCTGTAGCTATAAACATGAGATAAACATGAGATAAAAATGCAAACCAGTCTAATGTTTAATTCATCACGACTCTAATTTCCTATAAACAGGAAGGTCAAGTATAGAACAACCTTCTTCTCATTTCTACTCAGGAGACATAATATTGTAGCATCTATGTCTCCATAGTTATTTCAGTATATGGATGATTTACCTTAGAAATATGTCATTGAATATCTTAAGAAGTCAATTTCATATTCCAATGAATATTCCCTACAGAATTTTATTCTGAATTTAGGAGTAAAAGAAGTCATAATTGTCATATATAGAAACTATTTTCTCTTTAATATCTTCAGTAGTTTAACTTAATTCTTTCTGTGATTCTGGTTGCAAACCGAGTCAGACAAGAAGCAAATCAAATTCAGGTTCAATATTTACCTTATGGGTAAATTTAATCCAGTTTTCACCCAACTTGATTTATTACCAGAATCATTGAAAGAATTAAATTTTTGAATGAGATGATATACTCAATCATTTTAAAAGAATACTCATTATTCTATGTAATTGCCTTTAAATACTTAGTCTACATATTGACCTGTAGTTCTGCAGCTCAACTCTGCTTCAATGAATAGTACTCTCATTACCGAGGTTTCTGCACCGTTGCTAACATCATATAAAGAAATAAGGCACGTGCCCAGAGGAGCCAGTACTGCTTTTCTCATGTCAGTCTAGTAAATCTTCCTCGCAAGAAGAATTCCTTTCCTTACATAGCATTCCATAAACAGTTTATGTTTCAGACATAGGTTGGGTTCCTACTCCATTCCCTATGGGTTGACCTTAGATTTTTTTTTTTTACTTAATCTCTCTAGGGCCTGGGTCACTCCCCTATCCCTCAAATAAAGTTAATAAGAGTATTATTCCATATTGTCTTTTTCAATGCAGTAATAAAGGTAAGGATGGTAACATATGCAAAACCTTGAGTGGAATGATCGTCTCTTTATAATCCTTCACAAATCCTAGCTTCTTTATCATTAGCACCAGGGTCTTTAAGTAAAAATAATCCCCATAAGTGGCATACAAAAGTGCCCATGCTCAGCTTTCTTTGTAAGGAGGCTCCTGATATCATCTTGGGGCCAGCTGGACCAGATGGATTGTGGGAGTATGTCATTGTGGCAGGAAGGATGGCCTCTTGCAGAATTTCCCAGCAAGTCTGATTAGAATAGTAACTTGTTACCATGAGTTTCTAGTTGTGCTGAGATATAGGTCCCTGCAGCTCTTCCAGCACAGCAAGAATTCATGCAGTGCAACTCCCAACTGTGAGCGGCCACTGTCTGCTCCCTGTAGGTAATCACTTTGTGCAGGTGTTGAGCCTGAAGAAAAATATGCAGTACAAACACATCCAGCTCTTGTTTTGATTTACTTATATTTTGTGCTATGGATCAATACAAAATAAAATGTAATGATGTTATGCACATTTTACTGAAGATTGACAAAAATGTCAATAGTGTGTATGCCAATTTTCTTTTTGTCTTATGTTGGTTTGATTACTGGTTTAAGCAATCATGATACGAAGTGTGGTTAATGCCCCATCTCAGTTTATCTCCTTGATCAAACTATAAATTAAATCCAACTAGAAAAATTATTTTCTCACCAAATAGGAAATCTTATTTTCTAAAATCATTTTGAAAATTAGTCTGCATGCATTAAGGCCAAAATTTTTATTAGAAAACATTGATTAAGAATTGAAAAGTGTTTTCACATCTCCTTAAAACTGCTTTAGTTTTTATCCTCTTTTTTTCAGATGAAAAGTAAATGATTTCTTTTTCTTTTATTTTTTTTAATGAAAAGACTATTCCTTAGGGTAGTTTCAGATTTACTTGGAAAAAAATTGAACAGAATGTAGAGTTAAAACCTTTCTACTAGTCTTCTTGTATTAATGTGTTATTAATGATAAAATAGATGAACCCAAAGTGATAATTGTTATTAACTGAAGTCCACTGGATATGTGACGGTTCACTCCTTTAATATTATTTATGAATTTTTGATATATGTATGATGATGTATATCCAACAGTACAATATTATACAGATCAATTTCACTACCCTAACAATCTCCTGTGCTATACTTATTCATTTCTTACCCCCAGCAAATACCTGACATCTCTGATTATTCCACTGTCTCTATAGTTTTTCCTCTTTCAAAATGCCATATAGTTGAATTTCTACAGTATGTAGCCATTGACATTGATTTATTTCATTAACGATTTATTTATAGTTTCCTCTGAGTCTTTTCATGGCTTCATATCTCATTAGAAAAGACTGTTCCTTAGGAAATATAAACCAAGTTGACAAACTTTTAGCTAAATGGCAAAGGAAGAAGCTACAAATAACTGAAACCTCAAATAAAAGTTACAACTATTCCTCTCAACCTGGTAAAATTTAAATGCATTTATATAAAAACTGCTATGAAGAATTGTAGTGCAAAAAATTAGGTAGCATAGATAAAATGGACAGTTTCTTACATAGGAAATCACCTAAATATGTCTAAGACTCTACAAAAATAGATGTATAACAGCAATCTAACAGTTATGGTTTGGTTGTGGAATGTCCCACAAAGCTCACATGTGCTTAGAGGTGGGGCTTTTGGAAAGTGACTGGATCATGGGTACTCTATTGTCATCAGTGGATTCATCCACTAATGAGTTCAGTAGCTGAGTGTACTGTTAGGAAGTGGGATGTGGTTAGAGTCAGGTCACTGGGGCGTGACCTGGAGGCCTGTATCCCTCTCCCAGGCTCCTCACTTCTCTCTGGGCCTTCTGGCTGCTGTAAGGTGAGCAGCTTTCCTCCATGATGGGTCCTTGCACCAGGTCATCTCTGCACTGGAGCCTGCTAACCATGGGCTGAAACTTCTAGCACTGTGAGCCAAAGTTAACCTCTCTTTGTTTAAGATGTCCATGTGAGGTATTGTGTCTCCATGTAAAGTAAGACGCTAACCTTCCAAAAAAGAAAAGTGGAACTCTGACATTAATGATGATACCATTGCATTTTGTAGTTTCCTATTCAAAAAATTTACAGTAAGAGGATGGAGGGACAGAACTGTGTTTAGGGTTTGTGGTAATAGAAAAGAAGGTTTGTCTTCCTTCCTCCCTGAGGAACAGCTGCACTATTAAAATTTTCTACTACTGTTTAATGAAAAGAATAATCTATCATATGAAATAGGAAGAAAAGTTTCAAAGGTGAAGGGGAACTGAGGAGTAGGAAATAAGGGAAAGAAAAAATGAGAAAAGAAGGACAAAAAACAGAAATAAAGCTTTTGTAGATAGGGAGGGGTGGATGGGTAGAAGGGAGGGAAGAGGAATGCGGAAACACAAGAACCAAGATACATCATATACAGGTACAAATTCCCAATGATGAATGGGATCATAATGTATAACTAAAATGTACCAATAAACTTATGGGATAAAAATATATTCAATTATCAAAGATAATAATTTCAGAGGTTTAAATAATTTCCTCTGCTTAAAGAAAAAAATCCAAGTGTTTTTTAAATTAAGCAAATAACATTATTACTTATATTAAAACTGAGTAACATGAAACCAAACATATTTAAATTCTGGTTTAAAATAATTTCAATATATAATACAATGAAAAGTCCAGAAAAAAAGAAATTTCCACATTTAAAAGTAGAGTGGGCACAGAAGGATATATGAATGGAGTAGGGATTGTTAAGATAAAGAGATATGAAGATTTTTTTCAAATAAATGTTAGTGAAAAAAAGTCTAACATATGACTGGATGTTGAAAGGTAAGATTAGCTTTCCTTGCTCTCTTCCTCACTCTCTCCTTTCTTTTCTTCTTTCTACTTTTCTTTATCTCTTTCCTTCCTCTGTAGCCAGCACAATATGAAAACCACCTAACATTGTGTAAATCACAAAATAAAACAGTCATATTCCATTTAGGAGCATCTGGTATTCTGGTGTAGGGCTGTCAAGTGCCTTGTGAATATTCACTCTACAGATTATCTGCAATTTAAATGCTTTGATGTAGTTAATAAGAGTTGTCAAAGAAACACATTAACATGCCTAAGAGATTAATTCTGCACTTTACAGACTTCATGTGTATGAATAAGTTAAGCCCATAATATGAGTTGGACAAACCCCAAAGGCCATATTTACATCTTTTATGCATTTATGTTCTGAAAAATCAAATAGTATCTCTTCATTTTTATTTTATAAAAATAATTCTTCAACTGTCATCTCTGTGGCATGATTAAAAAGCCCATTGTATACTTCCAATAGCAACCATTTATATGTGGATAATTTTTTTCTTTAAAGGTGAGAAAATTTTTATATACAATAAAAAATGAATTAGAATAAGTCACAATATGTTATTTTAGAAAAATAAATAAGTATTTCTTATTTGGGCTGATTTTTGTACCTTATTGCTGCTTTTTTAAGACTTTAACTTCTACATCTTGCAGAACCTTGGCTTATACTAACACAGAATTGATGTTTCTAAATATGAACATCTAATATCAACCTCACAATTAAGAAGCATAGAAAGGAAAATGAAAAAATGGAGAAATTTTGGAGACTATGCTTGCTCTATCTTTTCAGTAAATCTGTAAAGAAGACAAAATGCTTTCAACACTGCCTTTCTTTTGATCTTGCTTTTCTTGAAATCTTATTGAATGTACGGTTTCTTCTACAGTGAATGGATATATTGTCTTCGATGAGATCACAATCATCCCACATTCTGTTTAATTTGGTTCCCACAAATCATATAAAAACATGTATAGAATAATTATTGTGACAATAGTAAAATAATAAGCAAATGTTTGAAAGAGTGGCAGTAATTATCTTAATAGTGACAATTCATTTAGTCAATTATCACTTAAATTTTATAATGTCTAAATTAATATATTTATAGATAATTTCCTTTTTCCTTGAACAATCCTACCTCAATCTAGGTGAGACTAAGGATAGCATTTTTTTAAACCAGTAGGAAATGTATGATATCCTCTTGTCCGTCAGTGAAGATGCTAAGATTGGCTACGTAAGATGGTGGCGGGGGGTCTCCACTCTATAGTTATGGTTTTCTCTTTGCAATTAAAAAGTAATCTAAACTATGCAAATGTCCAGTCCTCCATCAGTCATTCAGTGAGTTATTTTAGCATTAATTACCAATACTTTGTAGCATTTGTGAAATGATGGTTATCTAGTTTTATCATTCTTTTAACACTTATAAACTGGCTATTTGGGGGCAGGGATTTAGCTCAGCAGCACTGCGCCTGTCTAGCAAGTGCAAGGGGCTGAGTTCGATCCCTGGTACCAAAACAAACAAACAAACAAACAAACAAACAAACTGGCTATCTTCTGCAAAATAAAGCTTTGCCTTATTGCCTAAGCTCTTTGGTTATACTGAAAATAACCAAATTAATTTAAATTAATTTTCAATTTAAGAATTTTTTAGTAGTCATCTCAAATAGCAAGCAAAGTGATTTTTTTTCTCTGTTTCTCTCTTTTGGTCTCATAAACTTACAGACTAACAATAAGGCAAGACTATACCTTGACTTAGAATGGTATACACATTTCAGTTGTATTTCACTTCCTAAAATCAAAGTTTTTCAATCTACTATAAGTTTTATTAAAACTTTGGTCATGAGGTGGCCTTTAAAATTATTTTCTTCTTCCTCACTCCATTTTCTTCTTCCTTATATAGATTTTGCCTTTATTAATTTCTTGATCATGCCTCCAAACATATACACAAACAAGACATTTATTTTTCCGACACATTCTATAATACAAAAAGAAAGTAAGTTACACTGTTCAGCACCTTGCTCTTTTCATTCAAAATATATACTAAAGGTACTTAAATACTGGTAAGTGGACATACTCATCATTCATTCCACACTTTCTTTGTGGATGTATCCCATTTTATACAAATATTGTTGTATAATATAGGACTTATTTCCAGATTGTTTCTATTTCAGCTAATACCGTATTTTTTAAAATGTGCATATTTACTTCATACATTTGACAATGTATCAGTAAGTAGTGTAGATTCTGAAATTTGGAATTGCTGGTTCAGAGTGTAAATGTTTCAGTGGTTTTTGTTAAAGATTATCAATTACTTTTTTATCTAGATTGAAATATACTGCTTTCTCTAGAAATTATGTTTAAAGCAATTATAGTTTCACAGCAAAATAATGGTACAAAGATTTCTCGTATGTTCCCAACACCATATGCCCGCCCCCCATAACAGCATCCCCCACCAGATACCTACCTTTGTTATAATACTATGCTGATATTATATACTGTTATGCTGCACTGATACATCGTAGTCATCATAGTTTGCTTTACTTTCAGCCTGCTTCCAGCCACTTGTCAACCCCTTTGCCCAACGACATTAGGAAAAATCTCATTCGGTCTCTGTGCTCTAGTTCAAGGAGTTCCTATACGAAATGGTGATCTCCAGTTCTTTTTCATTTTTCAGTCTCCAACTGCATGTTGCTTTATGAATTAATTATGCTATCTGAATCACTTTTGAGTTCTCAGACTTTTATTGTGTCCTTTAAAGTGCAGAAATCCTCTCATTTGAATTTTTTCCCCAAATCTTCTATTCTCCTTTCTGTTTTGAAACTTGGCTCTCCTATGAAGATGTGCTTTGCCTTTGGATGATGTTGTGTTTTGAGTGTTGAAGCTATCTGTTATGACTCCCATACCTTATCAATTTAACATTACATTGGTAAATGTTTCCTGTAATTATATTGCCATTTTATGTTTTCTCATATTTTTAATTAAGGTAAATTTTTTGAATTTTATGTTAAATAATACACTCATTACTACACTATAGTATTCATCCCCCGAATACCCATACCTACTTCTTATATTTGGTTTAAATTCAATTTCTGCATTTATATTTTTTAATTTTAATTGCTCATGATGTCTATTATGTCTACAATATATACAATAAATATATTATTGTTTAACTGTCATTGATTTTTTTAAAATAAATTTATTATCAAACACACAAAAATTAAAACCATTCACAGAAAAACAATGCAAGGGAAAAAAAAAAACTACAATAATATTCAAATATAGTAGAACTCAACCAAAACAAAACTAAAAAAGCACTTAAACATTTTTCCACATAACTTAAAAAAGCATCTCAAGCACCAACAAGAAACCAGAGGATGTGATTTGTTTCAGAAAGATCCCCAAAACCAACACTGAACAAATAGTAGTCTGGAAAAAATCTCCAGTTAGCTAGCAGGCTCCACATAAGCCAAACTTCTCCTTTATTTAAATTTTGATACAGTCATATGACACGTGCCTGTCATTGATTCTTATGTAGCTACCTATTTATATGATTATGACAGATTCATTAATAATAACACTAATATGGTTATTATTTATGGTTTCATTTTTATTATTATTCATGCATATCAATTGTGGTAATTAATGGGTTTCACTGTGACTTTTCATATATTCATATATTGATCAAGTCCATCCCTATAATCATCAGTTTCAATACTTCAGACTATTCTTTTACTTCACATCTTTGGCTCCTTGAAATTTTTGTTTGTTTGCTTTTGAGACAGTATCTCACTATGTAGTTCCGGCTGGTTTTGAACTCATTATGTAGCCCAGGCTGGCATCAAAATCTTGGTGATCCTCCTGCCTCAGCCTACCAAGTGCTGGGATAACAGGCACGCATCACCACTCCTGGCACCTTGAAATTTTTAAACATATCACAATTGGATTTTTTCACACTATCCCTTACAACTGGAATTACAGTATGTGTGTGTTTGTGTTGAGTTGTGCATTGTATTCAACTCCTTTATCTTTCTCTCATGTTCTCTGTCTGCTGGTAAACTCCAAAACTTCATGAATCCTATTTTATGCCTATTTGCTGTCTGTACTTATGTAACTGGAAGTGGTGGAGAAAACCACACAATGCTGATGGTGCTCTTACTTCAAATTCCTGGTAAATGACTCCCATGGGCACTTAGTAGTGCAGGACTGTCATGCCTTGGGTTTGGTCTTACTTTTCCACGGTCTTGATTTTTATCACATGCCCTCTTTCTTCTTACATTTCCATATCCTGTGTGTGTGTGTGTGTATGTGTGTGTGTGTGTGTGTGTGTGTGAAATTTGTTTCTGGGTTGTATTTTTTAAAAAATTGTGATAAAATGTTTAATATGAGATCTATCATCTTACCAAAATTTTAAGTACTGTTAACTGTGGGTAGAATTGTTGTGCATCAGATCTTTATATCTTATTCATCTTGTATAGCTGAAACTTTATATTCATCACCAGCAATTTCCTGTTTCTCATTCACCTCAACGTCTATAAACTACCATCCCAATCTGGTTCTATGAATGTGACTCTTTTTTATATATGTTGTATAAGTAGGATCATGTGGCATTTATCTCTCTGTGTCTGACTTATTTCACTTGGAATTATGTATAGATTCATCCTTGTCAAATTTGGAAGGTTTTCTTTAAGATTGGGGGGTATTCCAATTGATGTTGCTACCAAAATATATTTATCCATTCACTGACAGACATTTAGTTTGTTTCCATATGTTGATTATTGTGACTAATACTGCAGTAAAATAGCATAGATATCTCTTTGAGATTCTGATTTCAATTCTTTTGAATATATAATCAAACATGAGATTGCTAGATCATAAGGTAGTTTTCAACTTTTTGAGGAAACACCACACTATCTTTCATAGTGGCTCCATCATTTCACATTCCTACCAACATTGCACAAGAGTTCCAGTTTTTCTACATCCTGACCAATACTTATCTTCTGATTTTTGATAGTAGCTGTTCTAACAGCTATAAGGTTCTGTTTGATTTGATTTGCATTTTGTCATAGGTGCTGTTTTTGAGACAACGTCTCAGTATTTAGCCTTGAAGTCACTGTGTAGCTCAGGCTGGCCTTGAACTCACAGTCATGTTCGTGCCTCAGTCTCCTATGTCCTGGGATTACAGGCATGAGCCTCCAGGCCCAACTTGATTTACATTTCCTTCAAGATTAGAGACTTTTAGCATGTTTTCATTTACCTTTTAACTATTTGTAAGTTTTCTTTGGATAAGTGCCTCAGTTATTTTCCCATCAAATAAATCCAGTTATTAAGTATATTTATTATTTATTATTGAATTGTAGAATTTTCTAATATATTTTTGAATTTAGTCTCTTATGTGATACATGCTTTTAATCATTTTCTCTTATGTTGTAGATTCCCTTTTCATTAAGTTATAGCAATTGATCATGGTGTTAGCATAAATTCAGACATATAGATCAATGCAATAGAATAGAAAGCTCAGGAATAAATCCACATTTACATATATAGTCAACTAAGCTTCACAACTGCCAAAACACACAATGGAGAAAAGATAATTTATTTGACAAATACTGCTAGGAAAACTGGGCAGCCATGTATCAAAGAATGAAATTGGACTTCTGTTTTACATAATACTTAAAACTCAACTCAAAGTGGATGAAATACTTAAATATGGCACCTGTAGAGTTCTAGAAGAAAACACAGGGAAAAACTTTGTGACACTGAGCCTGACAATGACTTCTTAGATATGACATCAAAATCACAAGCACATCAGCAAAATTAGACAAGTGCAAGTAGAAATTAAAAAGCTTTTCTATAAATGGGCCCTATTTTTTTAACTGATCTTGCTACATACTGCTTATATTCTAGATTACTAGTTCCCTACATTCACCATCTACCTCAAGTATGCAGACCACAGGTTTTTTGCAAATTAAAAAACATACATCTTGACAATAAACCCTATTAATATTTTAGGGAGTATTAGGTTTCATTTTATAGTACTGTTTTAGTTTTGTATTTCATAGTTGCAATGCTACTGCTAAACTTTGCCCCCATGAAGGAAAATTATTGTGAGAGGTAAAAATTTGTTTTATTTAATAAGTAAAATAAAAGATTTCATTTTAGTTGCTTTGAAACTTAATAATATAATAAGATTTTATATCTTTAAATGGTATTTCATATTATTGAAATTGTACAAATAACATTGCCTCCCTTTTCAATTAATGATCTCCATTGTGGATTCTTCATTTTTGAGAATGAATAAATATAAATGATTATGTATCCTGTCAAAATAAATTTTGGGGGATATTTAAAGAAAATATTTGAGCACATTTAAAGTAAGTCTTTATTTAATTGCACTAATTTTTTTTATCAAAACAGAAGTTCATGTTCTTGTAAAAATGACATAGGGAGTACAGAATTAATTTTGACATTCTTGGCAGATAATTTATTATCAATACATGTTAGTTTGGTGACCCAGTTTTGATTCTCTAGCCATATTTTATACATATGCCTACTTAACACAGTATTTTTTGAAAATGCTAATAAGACATCATACTCATTTAATTTTGGTAGCCACCTATGTCTATCTATAATTGCCATGAATGGCTTACCATCACTTTTGCTTGTGAACATTGACTCACAGACAGACTAATGACAGAGGTCTAGGATGAGTCTAAAACTACTGGTCAGGCTCTGCCTTGAGTAGAGGTGGCAACTAGTTTGTATTATAATTATTGTCCTTGAGAAAGAGCATTGTTGTCAAAAATTGCTACTGCAGTTTACCAATGACTATGGATGCAGAGTTCCTTAAATATATGTTATTGCCGGTAGGTCTGAAAGTGAAATGTCCCCTTTTGCATAAGAAACAAAAGTTGTAGATATCGTTGTCTCCTACTTGAAAATGTTTACACACATATACTTTTTTTGAGTATCATTTTAAGTAATACTAGAAAACAATACCATCATAAGACTAAAGTATTCAAGAGACATACATCAATTGCCTTGCATTCTTAGAACACTAATTCTAGTAACATTTTTCCCCACTTTGGGAAATAACTCCTTTCCCTTTCTCAGTTCATGTAATTTGAGTCTAACCCTACCCACTCATATCTAGGGATAATAATAGCTAAAACTAAAACACCATGTGTTAAATACATTCACAGCCACTTCCATTCTATTTCAGTACTTAATGCATGGTCATAAGATCAATTCTATGTCAATTATAATTAACTCTAAGAAATACACTGGAATTAGCTCCAAAGAGTGTTGCTGTTTATTCTAGGATTCTTATTTATGAGCATAAATAAGCCTACAGATTGCTGGTAATCACTTTGAGGGTAGAATTGTTGAGGAATGAAGCAAATCAGAGAAAAAAATGATAAAAAAGTCACATCTCATAGTGTTTGGGTTTCTTTTTCTAATTTTCCTATTGACACTTTTTTTTGTTTTTGTTGATGGTAACAGAAAACAGCTTTGCCCATAACTCACTGTGGCCTGGACTTAATGACACTAATTTATATTTGGGCCATAGCTGAACTT
Source organism: Heterocephalus glaber (assembly GCF_000247695.1). The sequence continues at coordinate 14,035,954 of NW_004624792.1, forward strand.
GATTGTGTTAGGACTAGTTAGTTGATAAATTGCTATGCCACTAATGTCTTTTTATTTAATATAACTTTTAATAAGATCTCATAAGTTGTATTGATTATGCTCCAAGAGATGAGGAATCAATGATAATTCAAATGAGCATTTCTAAAAATATTTGTCACTCTTCTCCTTGTCTAGTCAAATTGTTTTAGCACTTTGGGGACATACTGAAATTCCTTGCCAATCTGAGATTGCATGACATTAATTGGAAAAAAAGATAAAACCTAGCACCCAGATATTCTTTACTGGAACCTGGCAGGCAACAATGATATAAAATAATATTTTGCTAAATTTAAATAGAGGGGAATCAAGCCTCAATAATACTCTCCAATTTCTTTGCACTTAAGTACCCTGAAAACTTAATAAGTGTTTGTGAATTTGTCATGATTCTTCCAGTCTTGAAGCAATGTCTGAACCCTTTCAATGAAATGAAAATGGCCTAGCCAGGGATTTAGCTCAGTGATTCCAGCACCAGCCTCACAAGCACAAGGTCCCGAGTTCGATCCTCGGTACCAAAAAATAAATAAGGGAAAGAAAATGACCTCTGTTTTCCCTGTAAGTATTGTAGTCATAGCCAGGGTTACATAGTTAAAGGTTATTATAGTCATTACCCTGGAGCACTGACACACTCAAGGAGAAGGCAAGATAAAATCCCCATACAGAGCAAACATAAGTACCAAGTTAGGTGATTTCTGCTAATGTGGGAAAGATACTGTAATAGCAATTTGAAACTCCATCCTCCTGAACCTGCATGCTTCATCGCTGTGTTGATTCCATACAACCAATGCTGAAAGGGGATCTTCAGAATGGAAAGTGTGATGAAATTTTGACAGCGGACGCATAAATGATGCTGCGTTCCACCGACACTGGTAATGTGAGTTGATATATGTTGTTTTGAAGATATTAGGATTCTTAGTCTCTTTGAAGAGCTTCTGAATCTATCATATCTATTATGTTAGTTAATATAAATTCTTCTTTATGAAGGATTTTCTTTTTTTTCCTTCTTTCTTCTTTCTTCCCTTCCTCTCCCTTCCTTTCTCCTTCTTTCCTTCCTCTCTCTCATTTTCTCTCCCCCCGCACTTTTACCTGTGACCCAGCTGGGCCTAGTGAAATGAGAAAGTTGATAAGTTTCTCAATTTCTTCAAGTGTTAATGATATGTTGGATTCACTCTTCTGGGGTCAGTTTTGACAACAGAATTTCCCAGCCCCATGGGTGTCTGGGCCTACTCCCAGAGCCACCCGCACACATGCTGGACATCCTGAGAGCTAGCCACTATCGCGTGCTCATGCAGCCACAGACCTGCACCCATCTGCACTGAGGCTCATGTTCCTTAGAGCCTTTAAGTTCCTTGCCTGATCCCAATCACATACTTGAACAAAAATTACATTTCTTAAAACTAATTTGAATTAATTTTGCAGTAAGTAATATCTGAGAAACATCTTCGTTTGTATTTTTAATTTCATTTTTAACAAAAACCGAAAGAAATTTTTGCATAAAATAAATCAAATCATCCACAGATTGATGGAATTAATGTTTGTCACTTGTCTTGGTTTTGCATGAAAAAGTTAGAGAAAATACGATATGTATTTAGAACTAAGATCCGGAAAGACATAAAATTAATTCAAGACTTCCTTTTATTTTTTTATAGATTTTCAAAATCAAATGTCCATTAACTTAATCTAACATTCTCATTATATCAAAAATATCACTAAAAAGATTTTGCAGTATATTGTCATTGCACAGTAGAAAAACAACATATTTTTATGATTACTATTAATTGAAGTATAAAATTTATTCAATTAAAAATAGTATATCATAAAATTAGCAGTAACTTTTAAAATGTAAATTTCTTGGTAAAAATTTCTATTGAAATCAGATGGGGAGAATATATTAAGCCAGATACTTTCATAAATCTTCATTAGAACAAGTTTCATCAAAATAGGAGTGAGTGCAACCATGTTATCTGGAATGATAGGATAGAGGATTTGAGGGGGATCAGGAAACTCAGTGATATAATAGCCTTTCATTTGAGCAAGAAGAGAAAAACCAAAAATAAGCATGAGGAACAATAAAAAAACTTTAGAAAATTATATGTTTGAATTTCTCTTGTGAGAACATAAGCTGAACTGTAATTCATTTTGCATTGTTTAGATATGCATTTGATTTTCAGTAGAATTAGCAAGAAATTGTTCTCTTTCCATGGAAATAAGATTGTACAGTTAAACTCTAGAAAGAATGTCTGACAAGCAAGGTACTTTAGGGTATTTTACCTATATGGCAGTTGGTATTTATTCATTACAATATTTGAAAGAACTGGACAAAAATAATCATATTTTCAAAATAGGAAATATCTATTAGAGTAAAAAACGTATTTTAGAAAACGCATTCTGTCTTCCAGCTTTCCAGTTTCCAGTTGTACTTTATCAAAGGAGGCCCATCCACACATCACGGCATCTGAGAATGAGCATTTTATCTGAACTTTGGCCATTTGGACACATTTCTCTTTCTTTGTACATTCAATGTCTTTTATTTTCAGTATCTATACTTGGTACTTTCATTCAGCCAAGTTATATAATATTTTAAATTAGTACACATAATGAGGTTATTTAGTTTCTTTCATTACAAAAATGCACCCTTGATTTATATGTTAATTCTTTGTTAAACATCTCAGAATATTCCTGGTAGTAATCTAGAAATGGAATTAATCTTGGATCCATTATATTCCTTAGTATAAGTTGTGTGGCCTGGGTTCTTTTTATGTCATATATCTGCAGAAATGTCACTGGGCAGATGGACCTACAGGAATGGTTTCCATAACTCCTTTTCAGCCAAGGATGGGAAAATGAATGATTTATGTATCCTTTGCTTTTCCCTTATCAAGTAAGTACTTTCGTTTATTTTTTCAATTAAGTAACTTTTTGCAGAGGTAAATTAAAGGTCTTTTCCTTGTTAACTCAAAGGTTATATTTTTTGTTTTTCTTAAAGCAATGTTTTTGAAGAGTTTTACAACTCAATCTACTTTTTTGTATTTCAAAGAAAATTGACTGCAGCAGTGTATATCTCACTATCATAGGCTAATAATCAGTTGGTTGTGCTGTTACCAGAGTTAATCTTTCTAAATTTAACAAACACATGGTAAAAATGAAGACCTGTATGTAAACATCTCATTCCATTCAGAAAATATACAGTTCAAGATGGGATGAATATCACTTCACTACTTAGACTTGGTTTACTTTTCTGCCCTTAACCTAAGCCCTGAGCCATTTTAGAGATTGGTATATGACATTTTTTTTTCTAACCACCAAGAGCACTGCTTTACATTAGGCAAAAAGTGCTTAAACTTCACTTACTCCTATATTTATTTTTATATTTATTTTTTTTCCTGTTGCCCGGACTGAGATCTTTTTGCCTTTCTCTTGTGAGTTCCCTTCAAGAATAGATAATCATTACTTTAATTTTGTAAGTTTTCATTAATCTTTAAAGCAACATAATTTGCTTCTTCGACATACTGAAGCTTTAAAAATGTAAAGGCTTGGTGCTGAGAGTGTAGTTCAGTGGTAGAGAGCCTCCCTAGCATGTGTGAGGCCCTCTACTAAACATTCAGAAGGAAAAAAAAAAAAAGAAGAAGAAGCAAGTGCTCCCCAAATGAAATTGGAATGCATTTTAGGGCTTAAAAAGCTTTTAAGAAGAATCACACAGGTAGTGCATATTTGAAATTTCCGTACATGGTCCAGATATTTCTCATATGTCAAATCTTTCTTTTTGTCACAGTCACTCTTGTATTCAGTTTTCATAAATGTAGTAATTAATCTTGACTTCTCATATATGGATTACCAGTACTTCGTTTGAATTTTATTTATAAAGTTGCCTTGGCAGGCATTTTTTTTTAGTGTGTGGATTCTTTCAATATGGTAGACACATTTAGCTATACTTTTGCATGTAATTGTATGTTTTGTCTTTAGTATGGCCTCATTATATGTAAGTGTGCTTTCCACTATTGATAAAATTTGAGTTGTGGTTTAACTTTTGACCTGCATGATACTGTTATAAATATTCTTGTGTAAGTTCTTAGCTGCATATGTTCATATATTTCTCTCAGGTATATGTATGCAATCGTAATAGAATGGTGAAGCCGTTCAGTTAAATTCCTTTCTTGTTTGTCAGAAACATTTTTTCACAGGATTGATTGATTTGAGAAATTAGAGCACAGTTTATACAGAGTGAGGCTTCTCCCTTATTTTTCTCTAGAAGTTAAACAATTTTAACTTTCACCTTAGAAGTGGTAGATAATGGTATGGCTAATGTCCATGTTCAATAGACAGACTTGGAAACAAAAGTTATTGATAGCATTAATCATCTCAAGTAGAGAATTTCATCTGTCATCTTTGAATGTTAAGGAGTAGCAATTACTTAATCATAAACTGACAGGAGCTCAGAAGGAAAGTACAAGGCTGGAGGTGGAGCTCATGGAAGAACAATTGTCTAGCATGTACTGGGTTCAATCTCCAGCATCCCCCTCACCACCAGAAAAAAAATAAAGAAAAAATAAAAAAGATAATAAAATTACTAGATTATATATCCTAATGAATACCAAGGATATTATCCTGAAAACATGTCATAACACAATCAGTCTCTCTTGTTTTTAAAATAAATTTATACAGCTAAATTTGAATTTATAGAAAGATAGTATAGATATTTCCCATATATCCTACATTTATTTTCACCTTATTTATCAATATTTTATGATATTTAATAATTTGGTAGTTTAGTTCCATTGACATGTTATTGGAGTTCGTGCCCATATTTTATTCAAATTTATTAATGTTGATTGTCCTTTTCCATTTCAAAAATGCTTTTTAAAAAGTCATTTTTAAATTTTACTTGTAGGTGTTTGCAGTACATAATGACGGTATTCATCATGGGAAGTTAGTACGTGTCCAGAACACATTTTAATTATTTTTAAATCCCTTTCCTTCACTTCCCCTTCCCTCCACCTCTTGGTCCCCTTCACATTTGCTTTTAGAATATAATATATTGACAACAAGGAATACTGAATAAGTGTGAGAAAATATATATTGTTTGAAAGTTTTAAAATTTTTTTCTTTCTTTCTTTCTTTTTTGTGGCACTGGCTTTTGAACTAAGAGCCTGTGCAAGTTAGGCAAGCTTTCTGCCATGAGCCACATCCTCAGCTTTCTTTTGCAATTTCATTTTGAGACAGAGATTCACTAAATTACTCAGTCTGGCCTTGCAGTTTTTATCTTCCTCCCTCAGGGTTCCAAGTAGCTGGGCTTATAGGTATGTATGACAGTGTTTGGCTAAATTGTTGAAATCTCAACTAAAATTTATTGACTTGGCAAAGATATTGCTTTATAATTAAACAGATATCAAGATCATCTGTAAATTGATTTCTGGAGAAATCTAAGATACTGTTATAATGTTCTGTAGGATTTTGTGGAATATATATTTAAGATTAGAGTACAGTTTAAACAGAATTAGATTCCCCCCTATATTTCTTGAGAATTTACACAATTTTAATATTCACTTTAGAAGTTATAGTAAATAGTATGCTGATGGACAGATCTAGAAACAAAGGTCATAAATGGAATAAAAAGCTTTAGCTAAGCTTACTGATAAATAGCAAATTTTGTTTTGAGTTTCCTATGTAATAAATAAATGGGTTTGTGAAGCAATTTCATATTTTATTGCCTTAAAATATGAAGAAGTATGAAATCACATGTCTAATAATTTTAAAATAGTTCGAACCTGTTTCAAGTGGCATGTTTTATTTTTTATTCTCCATACACATGCTATTTACAACATGATAATTTACTGAATATGATATAAGGCTTTCTATCTGTTCTATCAATTTTTCTGTTATATATGTATATAAATAACTATATAGAGATGCAAACATACAAATATGTGCAAAACAAAGGTAAAATATAAAGAATTATGATACATAAATGATAAATTGAATGGAGTAAATATATTTATGTCACTATTGAAAAGTCATATTAGATGTCATAATTGAATATTTTCATGGGGAGACTTTAAATAATTGTCCAGTTAGTATTATGTGGTAAGTTAGCTAAAAATGATGAAAATGCAAATAAAAATAGAGGTTTAAAATTAAATGGTTAGCAGACTCCTTCCCCTTTTTAAATAGCTGCTTTACTAGGGCAAAGGTTTCTCATTCGTTTTTTTCATATCAATCAAGTTAACAACCCATTAAATGAAACTAACATTTAATTCTATAATTTTTTTTCTCCTGCTATGTGAATTCTTTGATGAATGTTGTGATATTATTAAATCAAAATAAAACACCAAAAACACCACTCTTATGAAAAGGGTATTATAGAAAGGTGAATATGATAAAATGCTATTATAGAAAATGGTAGTCACAGGTAATAAATATGGTAACTAAAGTAGGCATCTTAAGATCTGCAAGCATCTTAACCAACACAGAAACGTCATGCAAGTCCCATAGCTCAATAGCTCAAGGTAAGACTAGGCCCTATCTCTCCACTCTGTCCTTCCTTTCTCCCCAGCATTCACAATGTTTTCACAAACATCTGCCTTGGTGTTAGAGGTGACTCATCCTATTTTGTTTATATCAATTTCTACCAGTCTTTTTCACTTCAGAACTGTTCCCTCAATTTAGTCCTATTTCCCAGTCTTCTCTAATTCTTTAAATAAGATGTGTACAACCTGGAGCCCTGGTCAACTATAAATGCAGCTCCAATAGATCCTAAACTTCGACATTATTATGCGTGTGTTAGCAATATTTATTATGACACAGTGTTTGTGAGTGGACTGTGTGAGTGACACTGGAAACTGTGCAGGAGGGGTGAGTGCCCACCCTACTCAGTTAACTGAGCAGAAACCTTTATGTACTGGACATGACTTGTGCTTATGCAACTCAATGAATAAAATTAGTGAATATCAGTGCAATTGCTAATAATTATGTTTCAACCTAGCTCTCCAGGCATACGCTATTGAAGACAAGTGTTTACTGTTATTACACAGAGAGCTAAGTTTTCAAATTAATTATTAAACTTGTTATTGTTGTAATGATTTAATTAGTTAAAATATAAAAAGTAAAGGCAGTTTTGCTACTTACATACATTAACTATATTACATATTTTGTTTGGGTCCAAAGGTTATTCCTCTTCCCTTGTTGTGGCCCAGGCAAACCAAAGTTTGAGCATCTATTCCCTAAAACCTCCCACAATGCTTTCTAGAACTTTGCATTGATTTTCAGTAAAACATACCTTATCTGAAATTTTTTCTGAACGTTATTTTCTGGCTGATACATTACTTCAATAATAATTATTATTGATGATTTTCATGTCTTCAGAGATAATTCTATTAATAATGTGGCATTGTAGTTATTTGACGTTTACTGTTTCAGTGTTTTTCCACCATTCTACCCAATGATCTTTGTGGTTATAATTTGGCTTGTCATCATCAATGACTGAATTCATCCATAAGCTCCATTTCTAAAGGTACCCATTCTTTTATCATCATTTCTTATTATTTGATCCACTTTCTTACCTTTTACAATTATACTACTAAATTATGCAATAGAAATATTTTGTGTGCTTATAGTCCTATTTATTTAATTTAAATTTCATAACATCATCAAAAATCACTTCTGTGACAAAATTGAATTCTTTTGTCCTGCTTTTATCACACTTTAAAACTTGGCGTACACAACGTCCTGGAGTTAAAGCCAAGTTTTTGCCTGTTTTTCATTACTCCTATACTTGTGTTAGTGAATGTGTTTGAAAACAAAGAAACCATTCAACCATGCTGATCTATTGCAGTTTGGGTCAGGATGTTTAATAAGAATGGCAAGGTTTCTGGATAAGAAATAAAGCTTTGCGTATTCAGAGTTCATGAAAACTTTACCTGAAAATTGAGTTTCCTATTATCAGTAAGACAAATTGGAACGCCCATATTAAAGGAAAATAAAAATAATATATTTCAGATACTGTAAATGTGATAGCATAATGATTGTTGAATGTTTCAACTATGCAAAAACAGTCTTACTAGTATATAGTCAAAATACATAGTAAAAATATTGTTAAAAGTCCATTTAGAGCTGCTACAATTTCCTTTTATCATACCTTTATAAACTTTCTAGGACTATTTCCTGTACTACTGAGAAGTTTTGCAAAAAATTTTGCTCAATGAAACTACAGGCAACTTGTCCTGAGTATAAAATATCATTCCATAATTTGATACTCTGCTATCATTTAGATCTTAAATGTCCACCAAATAATTCATGTGTTAGAAAGGTGACTTGCTCCTTGGGGACAGGATAGCTGATTTCCTTTTAAGAGGTGTGGCTTTGTTGGAGGTGGGTCACTGGGGTTGTGATCTGGAAAAGGTATATTTCCCTCCTTGACTCCTTCCTCTGCTCTCTGGTTCCTGACCACCATGATGTGAGCAGCTTTTCTCTGCCAAACCCTTCCACCATGTTGTTTCTACCTTGGAACTAGGTGACCATGGACTGAAAATGTGATCCAGAATAAACCTGTCTGCATTTAAGGTGAGTTGTGGGTATGTGGTATAGAGTATTCATCTCAGTAAAGTAGAAAGTGACAAAGAGACACTCATTGCTTTCAAGGAGCCTATTTGATATCACCAGGTTTTGAAATTGTTCCAGGTTTTAAAATTGTTTAAAACAAATAATTATAGCACTTTCTTATGATTGCATAGACATAATATATATATAAAATTATACAAATTATAGAGGATAGATAACTTAAATGGTTGTAAGGTTTCTATGTTTCCAATTAAGGAACAGAACATTAACTTTAGATTTTGAAAGCCAAGAACTTATGTGTTAATTTGTAGAATAATCACCATGGTTTAATGTAAGTTGGCATATCTAAGCATAATTTGAAAAATACAATTCATCTTAAAGAATATACAAAAAAGAGGAACTGAAAACAAAAAAGGCAAAAGAAATACAAATATTACAATGGTGGATTTAAAACTAAATGCATTGATAGATACATTAAATATTACCAAGTTAAATATATAAAAACACTGTCAAAATGAATAAAAAAGCATGTTAACTGATTGATGAAAACCACAAAATATATACTTTTAAAAATACACATTAAAAAGTAAATATGTGACTAAAAAATCAAATCATGCAAAATATGCAGATAAGGATAAGAATGACTATGTTAATCCAAATAAACTTGGGGACTGGTTAGTGACAAAAAGTGACAATTCATATTCATAAAATTTAAAATATTATTAAGATGTGACAATCATAAATGTACTTTCACCTTGAATAAAGGACTTATAAAACATGAATTAAAAGCTGAGACAAATTAGAGAAAAATTTACAATAAAGTCAGAATTTTTAATGCTATACCATCAGTAATTGATAGCACTGTGAGAAGAGAATAAGCAAAAATAGAAATGATTTGAATAACTCCATCAAGAACTTTGCCCTCCTTTAGATTTATAGATGACTACTCTGAATTTACATTCTTTTCAAATGCACATGGTATATTATCGAAGATAGACTATTAGCTGAGATTTAAACCAAGTTTCAATCCATGTGAAAAGACTAAAATTATAGTATATTTGTAATTACAAAGAATTAAATTAGGAAGCATTACTAATAAGGTAAACTAAATATATAAAGTTAAACAGTGTAGATCTAAATACATAGGATAAAGCAAACAGCACTAGGAAAATTAGAAAACATTTTGAACTAAAAGATAACGATACTGTAACAATAGTTGTGGGAAGGAGCTAAAGTAGTAGCTACAGGAAATTTATATTGTCTAAGCTTAATTAAAGAAATTATAAAATTCTAAAACTAACAATGTAAAGCTTTCATCTTTTCTG
>NW_004624792.1:14057910-14073258 GCF_000247695.1 Heterocephalus glaber
TTCTGCAGCCTTGTTCATCTGTTTTGTTACTTCCTGTGCTATCAGTTCAGGGTGTCCAGGTGGTTGATTATCAGACTTTTCCACCTCATTTCCCCCAGAATTTGCCTTTTGTGGGGTGGAAGTCTGAGTTTGTGACTTGCTTAAATGTCTTCGCATTTTTGTTTTTGGTACTGTCCTTGGTTTAGTTACTGGGTTGATATTTTGAAGTATCTTATTGTATGTATCTTTGTTGATGTATTTAGAACCCTTATGGAATGATTGCTTCTCAAAGGTGTCTTACAGATATAGCTGGTCTTTAGGTTTTGAGTCTCTAATGACTCTGAGTCTATCTCATTTTTGTTATGCCAGGAAGGATAACTGATTAGATCAATCACAACACCTTAGCCCAAGTGATACAATCAGCAACACTATGGCATTAAACACATCTTAGAGAATGACAATTTGTGGTAGTTATTAATCTATCACCTTTAAAAATGAAGGACCTCCTTCAGGGTATGTCTCTGCTGTCACAATAGACAATGTGGGCAGCGGTGTGCAGTTATAAGTCAATGAGTGTCAGTAAGCTAGTCCCAGACCTATGAGATTCAGGCAGATTTCTGGCTGCAAGTCCCAAGTTGAGCTCCTTGTCTTCCTTCAGCATTGCACTCTGCAAGGTTCTACTGCAGGTTTCAGCTGCCTTTCCCCTGAAGAAAGTCCAGGTTCCAATGGGAGCTGACGATCCCATCAACTTACCAAGCACAGTGGTCTGGTGTGCTTTTATTGCAGAGATTCTCTTCACTTTTCCAGTGGTCTTGTGTGCATCAGGGATCCTGAGAGAGGCCCTCTTTCTATTGTTCACTTCTGCAGCTCAGGACAATGGCTTTTATGTCCCCCCTTTGCCTCTCCAGTGTGGACCCAAGTAGCTGCATAGACAAAAGGCCAGAGGCGGGGAGGGGGTGTGGCAAGGCCTGTTGTCAGGGGCACCTGTGTGGCAAAGCTGTTGGCTGGTGGGCATGCCTGGGGGTGGGTCCTCCTCCTGTCTTGGTCGCAAGCTGGAAGAGGCAGGTCCTAGTCACCCTGTAACCACTTGGCCCCACTCTCCAGAACATTTTTATTGTTCCACAAGGAAATTCTATATGTATTAAGCTCTTCTTATTTGTGTCATTCTCTAGACTCTAACCATTATTAATCTGCTCTACTTTTTGTCTTTTTCAAGCATTGGAGTTATTTAATATTATTAGGTGTAGAATATGTGGCATTTTATCCATTAGTTTTTAGCATAATTTAAAGCTTCACTCATATTATACTAAGATGTATCACCCTTCTTTCATAACTTAATGATATTACATTGTTTAGATATTCCTAATTCTCTTTTTTCTGTTTATACTTCAAGATTTGGGTCATTTATATATTTTAGCTATTGTGAATAGTACTACTATGAATATCTACATACAAATTCTTTGTTTGAAACCTATTTTTGATATACATTAGTGGTGGAAATCCTAGGCAATATGACAATCCCATGTTAAATTTATTGAAGAACTACTAAACAGTTCTCTATTTAGGTAGCCCCATTTTACAATCTGATAACCTAACTTTGAAGTTTACTATTTCTCCACATCTTCATTGATGATTGCTATACTTCAATGTTTAAAAATTATGAATCATAGTGGTTATGTTGTATTATTTAATTGTGGATTTTTGTTGAATCTAATCAGTAAGACAATGAGTATCTTTTAAAGTGTTTTTTAACAATCTGTATTTCTTCTTTAAAGAAATATCTTTTTGAGTCATTTCTCCATTATTAACTATTTTATATTATTTTGTGCTCTTTATTGATTAAACTGCAATTAAAATTTTACCTATGTATGGTGTACCACATAATATTTTGCTCTACAAAAATATAAATTGTGAAAATGAAATAAAGCTAATTAACATCTTCATCTTCATTTTCTTATATATATACCATTTTTATTCAATGCCTTTTTTCTTTTTTCTTTTTGGTTCTGGGAAATCAAACTAAGGTCCTTGTGCTTGTGAGGCAGGTGGCAGAACCACTGAGCTAAATCCTCAGCCCTATTTACCATTTGTAATACCAAAATCTATTTTCATAGAAATTTTCAATTTTATAATGTCTTAGCAACAGTAGTCAGTATGTTGGACAATAGCACTCTTACACTTTGCCTGGCTGATTGAAATTTTGTGTTCTTTGACCAGTATTAGCTCAAAATCTCTGACCTCCACCTAGAATCTATAATTCATTCTCCATTTGTATGGGTTCACCTTTTTTAGATTTCACATACAAGTGATATTACACAAAATTTATCCTTCTGTGTCTGGCTTATTTTACTTTTACTGATTTTTAAATTGGGCTGTTTGTCTTTTTGTTGTCTAACACATTTTCTTGCACATTTTGGCAAAGATATACCTTATCAGATATTTGATTTGTAAATATTTCTCCCATTCTGTGTGTTATCACTTTTTGATAATTCCTTTGAAGTAAAAATATTTTAAATTTGATGAAATCTAATTTCTTTATTTCACTTAAAGTTTTAAAAAACTTTTTGTTGTATGAACTTTGGATATCATCTCTAATAAACCAATGCCAAATCCAAGGTCATGAAGATTTCTTCCTGTTTTTCTCAATAATTCTATAGTTTTACCTTTGATATTTAGAGGAATGATTCATATTTAATGAATTTTTGTAAATGATGTGAGATGAAAATATAGCTTTTATCTTTTCTGTGTGGATTTTCAGTGTTTCAACACTTTGTTAAACTACTTAATTCTCATTCTATGGTCAAGAATGTATGAACTTATTTCTGGACATCTAATAGTACAATAGTACTCTCCTGGTCTAGATGATTACACTTGACTCAAATAAATAACTATGTTTTTTCCAAATGTGGTCTTACTATTCAATGTTTTCACTGGAAAATTCCCTAGAAAACACAATATCAATTTTCCATTTCTGCAAAAAGTAGTCACTGGAATTTTAACAGATTGAATTTATAGATTATTTAGAGGACTATTGCCCTCTTAAAAATTTGAGTTTTCCAATCCATCATCACAAGATAAGATTCATGTACTTGTTTTTACTTTCATCAAATGTTTTAGTACTTTCTAATGTAAAGTTTTGTATTTGCTTGGTTAAGTTTTTATATGTTTTCGTCAACCTTATACAAGAAGATTTTTCATTACATTTGCAATTGTTTATTGTTAATGTACAAAAATACCACTGAATGTGTTTGTGTTTGTGTGTACACTGTATATTTTAAAATGTTTTTTATTATGTCTTAGAAAATTTTATGGATTTTTAGAGATTTTGTGTATCTGAAATTAAGTCATCTGTACTGGAAATTGCTTTATGTCCTACTTTCCAGCCTTTGTTTCTTTTTCCTACTTGCTCAGTCTAGAAACTTCAGTATATTCTCAAACAAAAGTGAAAAATGTATGCATTTCTTCTATGACCTTGCAGGAAAATTTTTAAGTCTTTCAGTATAACATGATATTTACTGTCCTTATTCAGGCTGAGCTAGTTAAGCTTCATTCTTAGGTTGTTGGAAGTTTATCATCATGGTTGGGTGTTAGATAACATTTGAAATTCAAGTTCACAAAGCATTTCCCTGATGACTATTTTAAGTACTTTTGAGCTTTGTGATTTTAATGGGAATGTCTCTAATCAAAATGTATTATAATTCATGGGGTCATTCTTTTGTATTTGGACACACACACGTGCATATGTGCACAGACATAAAAACATAAATGAAGGCTTTTATTGGGTTAAGAAGGAATAAAGGAGATAGGAAGCATAAGAAGTGTAACATTTTGGAGAGAATCCAGGTTTAAAATTGTCATAATGCTATAATGTCAGTAGGCTTCAGATGATTATATTTTATCACTTAGAATTTTTACTTCAAGTTTCAGATTAAAAAAACCCAATGTTTAGCAATGCTGTCAAAAAAGAAATGGAAAGGTTCTGTATTTGATGTCTTATTATTTCAGTCTTTAATTGATGTTTCAATTATGCTCATCTCCATTTCTTTTTCTTATTGCAAGAGGGTGCTTCTAACATTTAATTTTCACATTTAACTTTTGAGTTTCAGTGAAATTTGACCTGTGAAAAAAGCATGAAGAATGTATAAAGTTTCAAATGAATATAATGAATTATATTGAGTTTATAGTGCTTGTTTAATGTTTGGAAAGAAAAATACCAAAATTTACTATTTGAAAACATTATGAGTAATAATTATATGGCTGAATTGCCTACTCAGCTTTGAAATTTATGTGAGAGATAAATTAGGGGAGTAAATGACCCTTACTGACAATATTTATTTCAAAAAAAATATTAATAACATTTTTAAAACCTGAAATTTAAAAATGTCTTGTCCCTGATAACTTCTTATTTCATGTAAAAATGTATTGTTTCCTCGTAATGGCAAGTGAAGTTAAAATGTCTGCTAGGGTTCATGGTATGCAGCTGTTTTTCTGTAGAGGAGTGCATATATTTTAAAATATATTGTAAAAAATTATAAGTACATTTTTATTAGTACATGTTTGCAGTACATAATGTTTATATCCTTGTGTGAAGTTGGTACACAAACATAACACATCTTAATTCCATTTTTCATCCCCTTTTCCTCCCTTTCCTTCCCTCCTTTTCTTTCTCAATCTCCTTACCATTTGAGAAACATCCTGTACTTCCTATTATCTATGCATATGTTTTAAAGATCTTTGCCAAAGGAGCCTCCTACAGAGATTGTTTCATAATGATATTCACTAAGCTTATACACAGTTTTAAGCTTTATTATTTAAAGATAAAACACTGAAAGTAGAATTATAACTTAATAGAATATAAGAAACAGTTCTGACAATGTTATATGAAATGGTTATAAATGATTAAATGATAACTAAATTATTAGAGTTCCATCTTATAAAAAATTGAGGAAATAGTAATGATCAATGAAATTGTAAAAAGAGGTATAGAGGTTCAAGTGGAGGCCCCCATGTTAAAAGATCAGGTGAGGTAAAACCACTCTATACTAAGAACCCTTACAAAAAGGAATAACAATGAAGTGATCAGAAATACTAAATGACAAAGGAAAAGGAAGGTGAGCAACTGAAGAAGCTGAAATTAGAACTTGCATAAAGAAACATATGAAGGTGTTAAAATGAGTTGGAAATTTCAGAAAAGCTTAGGTGAAATGGCCTTTTAAAGGCCTTTATTCATTAAATTGTTCAGTACATATGCTTAAATGAAGCATGCTTAGTAGCTGTTTGCTTACTTTTGCTTAGTGCAAATGCAATAGTGAACACATAAATATCTTTCCTGATTCAGAGGCTTTGCTATCAAAGGAATTTCAATTTATTTGAAAAACTAAAACTCTTCATGATCAATGATCAGTATCTTGACAGTAGAAAAAATAGCAAGCATCAGGATGGCTCATCCATCTAGAATGCAATCCATCAGTAACAGGACTTTCCAATTCCAATTTCCATCTGCACCATTTGGTTAACACCCATGTAATCAATACCTTTTCATTTAATACCTTTTAAAACAATGTCTGATTAGTATTTTTCCAAAATTACAAGTGTTTGGCTTGCTGACTATAAAAGTAATATATATGCATAGAAAAAGAAATAGGTTTGTACACAAAGGAAAATTTAAAAGTTGGTAATAATCCCTGTCCGGTAGTTGAATAATGTCCCTCTACTCCCCTTATATCCACTATGACACTCAGAATGTGACATGTCTCAGAAATAGAATCTTTCCATATATAATTATGGGGAAGTTCCCTTGGTTAAATCATCCTGAGTAAGGATCCTAAAGCCAATGACTGGTGTCATTATT
Source organism: Heterocephalus glaber (assembly GCF_000247695.1). The sequence goes on from NW_004624792.1 coordinate 14,063,741, forward strand.
AAAAAAATAAAGGACACAGAGACACACCCATGTTAAGACAGAGGCACAGACTGCAGTCATTTTCCAAGTTAAGGAATACCAGAAACTGTCACAAGCTGAAAGAGGCAAGAATTCTCCCCTGGGGCCATCAGAGTTAGGGGCAGTGTTGACACCTTGATTCCTGATATCTGTCCCCAAGAACTAAGATTGAATGGATTCCTTTGGTTTGAAAGCATCCAATTAGCAGCACTACCTTGTTGCAGCAGGTCTAGGAAATTCATACATTCATTAGCTATAGTAGCTATTGGCAGCTGTCAGAAATATGTTCTTAACATTTTCAGAAGGAATATCTTCCCTAAGTGAGGCAGGACAGAGACAGAGATGGAGAAAAACAATGTCAGTAAATGCACATTCAACGTTGCATAGCGTCTCTTCTTGAATTAAACTTACAAAACTTTTAATGTCTGAACTCAGGTAACTTAGGAAGATGTGGGAATCTAGACCCTTTCTGCCAACACATGCTTCACTGAAGAGCTGTCAAGGAACAGAGGAAGATGAACAGAGAAGACATCTAACATCACAGAGATTCTAGCAAAGAAAAGGGGGAATAGGTTTGACATCTTTTTAGTGGGGTGACATGGAAAGATTTAACTCTGAAATGAATTTCTAATACACTCTTTAAATCTGCATGCTTGCAAACCAACCCTTATTAATTCTAAACTGTTGAGATATTTTGAATGATCTTGAAAATATCACCCTGCCCCTCTCTCTGTTTGTTTTTTCTATGTAATCCGTTGACTTTTATTGACTTGTTTTGGTTCAACTGATGTCTGTTCTTACAAAAAGATCAAAAGTGGAACTGTAGGTACATTTGAAAATCAGGAAAACTGTTTTGGTACAACAGTGGAATCGTAAGCTGAGAATCATACTTTACCACAAAATGTTTTCTAAACTCATGAAATTGGCACCCTGTAAATACCCTGTGCACGGAATCACAATTTTTCTTATGTATGTGTGGAAGCTGGGAGGACTGAAATGGGAGAGAATTTACATAAGTTTTTAGGAGGAAGAATAGAAATTAGGAGAAGAAACACACCGATTTTCTTTTGTTACTTTCTTGCTCTTTGAATTAAAATATACTCTTATAAAATCCACCTTCCACATTCAAAACTATTTATGAATACATATAAGTAAATCTTTCCAGAATATGTTAGGCAAAACTCTCTTGATCATTTTTAAAGAATGTGAAATACATTTCTTTCTCTACTATGCATATTAGATTCTTAAATAGATATAACACTTGTGTATGTAAGTTTGCTCTAATATTAGAAGCTACCTTGAAAATATGACTTGTTCTGATTTCTTCGGGAAGGTGGTAAGAATTCTTTATTGAGAAAATAGTTAACACTTATTTCTTTAAATAAGATAACTATAACAAATTAAAGACCAAATGCTACTTAAAAAACATATTTAAAAAAACATATTTTCAAATGTATGTATTTGAAAAATTTTTTTGGAAAGTCTTCATTGGAAATATCAATGATTAGTATTTATGATAATTAGAAAGGTTTAGTTTAAAGGTGAGTTTTTAAAGAGTTAAGAAAGAGCTGCTGAGAAAAGATGAAATAAAGGCAGAAAATATAACTTACCTAAAAGCCCACAAGCCAGTGACTGGGAAATGCATGCATTATATGTCTGGATAGGAAGGAATTTAAAATCTGACACATGGCATCAATCAGGGGGCAGCAGCCAGTGCTAAGTTTAATAACCTGTCCTACCTGTTTTGATGACAACACAAAGAAATTCATGAACTGTGCAATTCAAAGAGTCTCTCCTCTTGTCTGATAGCAATTACACAGGTTTCAGTTCTATAGCACTCCAGGATTATAAAGTTCAATATCTGTGCAGAAAAAGATACCTCACAATCTATAGGAAGAAAGTAGGTATAAATTATCACATGCAATTCAGGAAAGCTAAGATATTCATTGTATTCTTTAATGAACATAAATGAAAGTATATTCATACAATTTTAGATTACATGATGTATATTTACAGGCCAGTAAAGTCATTAATACTGAACAACATATATTTTTGTGAGTGTTTTACTTATATCTGTTGAAAATACATTAATATTTAGTGTACTATTATTGTTAATCATAAAATGTCTTAATTAAAACATTAGCAAAACACAGTATATTATTTAAACATATAATTTAGGAGCTATAGTTTTAAATTGTTGTTAGGATAAAAGTGTCAAAGTTTCTTAGTAAAAGATTGAACAGTATATTTTTTTCCAAAGGACATCTGACAAAACCAAAAATAGTATCTATTTTTAATCAAAACCTCACATTTAAAACCACTGCTTCCTGCCCAAATTTTGTGTGAGCTAAGAAGGACATTTGATTTCAAAGCTAGTGATTTTGTGCTTTGCCTGTGAAATTAATCCATGGATTATTCATACTTTGATAATCAGTTATTAAGTTATTAAGCACAATTAAATAATGATGAACTTTACTCCATACTTAGCTACACCCCAGTGAAATTTTCTCATTTCCTGAAACAATTCATCACCCTTTGAAGAGTTTAGGTTAAAACTTCTCTATAACAAAGATGTCTTTCTAAAACTCAATCTAGTAGGACTCCTAGATGGAATTATTTATTATAATCAATTTATTCTGCTTGTAATGTTGGCAGAGTTTAAGGCAGGAGACTTACACTTATTCAAAATTGTTTTTTTATCCACATCTAAGAATAAAATTGACAAACAAGCCTATTGAACAAATGTCATGCATCTGTAGGTAAAAGCAATTGAAATGTAAGTGATTCCATGACATAAGTTTATCTTGATCAAAATAAAACATTAGCTTTATAAAGACCTCATATGATTTTCCTATTTATGAAGTATTTTAAACTTCTATTTTTATATACAAGAACAATTCTTCTACTGCTTTATGAGAAGCATTGTAAACATAAAGTACTTTTTATAAATAATATTTTTATTTTAAAATTTATTATTATTGCTAAAATTGTCTGTCTTTTGGGATTTGGTGTCATAATTTGATCCATGCACATAATGTAAAATAAGGATAATTAGCATTTTCATTAAAAAAATGAATTTAGGTAGGCCTATAGGTATGTAACATTTTTTACAAGTTGAGCCCAAAATTATTAAATATGCTTTCAAAATAAATAAACTCCAGAAAGAATTCTGATATTTGGTGATTTGTGTAATGATGTCTAACTCTTTTTCCTACTTTCATCAGATAAAAAGGCCTTACCAATTTTGTGCCTAATGCCCCTGCATCTGTACTTGACTGGAGAAAAATATAACTTATAAACATGAATCTCAAGTTGCTATTCCTTGCTAAATAGATATTAATCTTTTGATTCCCACTTTTTTTTTTAGTTTTACAAAAATTCCACTCCACAAATCCTTCTCTTTCACTGAGAATATTCCTTTCTCTTATGAAAATTTCTAAAACCTCTCAATCTCATAATTCCTCACTTACCCACACTAGAGACCATATAATGCATTTTCCTCCTGTCTTTGTGAGAAAAAAATCTTCTTAAAGAAGAAGAAAAAAAGAACTACAAAAGTATGAAACAAAACAAATTAACCATATTACTTAATGCAAAAAAATTCTTTAGCTATTGAACAAATTTTTTTATAAACTTAGTCAAGTCCACCTGGTGCTTTCTCTATACAGCTAAGGGATTCTTTTCAATTCATTTATCTTTACACACTGTTCTCTGCAAGAAACATGTATTTCACATGCAGTGACTTACTGTATCTTGGCCTCTTAAGGACATCACTCCAACTATTTTTTTCCTTCATCACTTTTCTCTCTCTTCTAAATCATTATCCTCAGTATTTAAATGTGCTCTTATCTCTCCCAATATCAATGTAATCTTCTCTTGACCTTATTGTCTACTTTTTGTCTAGACTTTATTTCTACCTAATATATCTGAAGGGGTTTTTTATTATTAAATCAGATGGGGATTTTGTCATCACCATAGTCCTGAACCTATTCTAAGAAAGGCATTGATGACTGACACAGGATTCAATCTGCAAATAAATTTTCAGCATTCCTCTTGACAATCTTTCCATTCCTTCTTAGTGTTATTTGACAGAGTTGATCCATTTCTTCCTCATGTCAAGCTTTTCTTAGATCTTGCTTTCCTGTTTTCTCCCGTTTCATCTTTATCTCTTTCTTTACTTTTTCCTAGTTGAAAAACTGGAGATTTTTCAACTGGGGCTCTGATTCTTTTGATCTTTACTCTTTTATATCAATATTTACTTCCTTGAGTTTATTTAGAAATATGTTTTCAAATATATTTCACATTTTTTGACACCCCGAACCAGTCCTATTAACTTTCTCTTGCATTCTTCTTCTTAGTGACATCTCCACTAGTTCATGTGATGAATACTTTTTTTATCTTAACATAGCCAAAGGTAAATCCATGTCTTTGCATTCTGACCTGATATAAATGTGTATTTCCTGCTCCTCATATTGGAAAACACAGTGCAGTAATTCTTACCTTTTCTCTTTCATATCCAATTCCATTTGATTAATAAATCATTTTCACTCAACGTTTTAAAATATTTAGGAAAATTGTGTGCATTTATTATGTACAATCACTATACATATATATAGTGGAATGGTTACATCTAGTTAATTATCATGCGTAACTTCATATATTCATCATTTATGCATGTGGGCAAATGTTCTGAGAACATTTAATATCCAGTGTCTCAATTTTTTAAAAAATGTGATCTATCCCCAACTGTAGTCTTTATGCTGTATAGTACATATCTTAAACTTGTTCTTCTTAATTAAATATAATTTTGTACGCTTCTGTCACTGGACAGGGTGTGAGTATGTCCCCCTAGAGAGGAAATGGGACTTGAACTGGTAAGCAGTTTTTGAACATTTCATTGCAAAAAAAGCAATATAGAGTTTTCGGTGTGAGGTACAGGCAGAGTAATAAAATAAGAGAAAATAGGGAAAGGACTTTCACTTGAGGAACTGAAGGGGCACTGCTCTAATGAAGAAGATCAGACTGGCCTATTAACAAAGGAATGAGGACAGTTCACATAGAGGGGCTGAGGTGAGATAGAGCCTGGTTGATTATTACCTCAGTTCTGCTTTTTCAAAATGGCTATCAAGAAGTCTTTATTGATTGGAGGGGAGATTTGGTCTTCATCACATTCTTTTTTCTTCTTGGGTAGCTTCAGTTTTTTGTAGGGGGTAGTTTCAGTTTTGCAGGGGCTCTCCTGAAATCTAAAGAGAGCACAGGTTTAGGCCAATAACTGGAAATTTCTAGATGCTGATCCATAGTTGAATGTCTCTGTAAATCAATGTCTCCCCTCCCCTCCCCTCCCCTTCCCTCTCCCTCATGGTTCTGGGGCTCTAGCCCATGGTATCCGACCACTAAACAATATCCCTAGTCTTTTAAAATTGTTTATTTGTTTATTTTTATTTTGAGACAGATTCTCAGTGAGTTGCATAGTCTGGCCTGAAATGTGTGATCCTCCTGCCTCAGCCACTGGAGTAGCTGGGATTATAGCTATGCATCACCATGCCTTTCTCCCTGTGACTCTCTTGTCTTGGTGTTCTCAGTCTTTATGGGGGATGAAATAGGTTACACAAATTTAGTGTTAATCAACTTTTTATTGCAATTTTTAGATAGACAATCCCTAAATGATTAGCATGCCTATATAAAAAGCTCAGCAGAGATATTTACCCAAAAATGTTACATAATAAAGAAGATATATGCAAAAGGAATGCTAAGATTTGTTCTACATTTAGCAATCCATCAGGTATCTCTAAGAGTCATGTTTTTTCTTCTTTATAGAAAAAGCAGTTTTCAAGTTCCTGATTGACTCAGAGAAAAACATAAATCAGGCATTTAATAGGTTGAACAGACTAAGGCCTCAAGAGTTTGTCCTTTGTCCTCAGAGCAATTTCTGACAGCCTCACTTTGGGCAACATCTCAGCACCGCCACCCTGTTCAGCTGCATCCTCTGGTAACCTCCATTCTACTCTCTAATCCCATAAGATCTATCGTTCTAGAATCTACATTTGAGTGAGATCATGTGCATTTTGTATTTCTGTTGAATTAAAATTTTATAACTTTATCAATAAATAGAATTATCTTTACATTTGGTAAAATATAGCAAAAATATATATATAATACACATATATATACTCACCTGCATATATATTTTAGACTAGTTTAATCATGTTAGTCAAATTATAATATAACTACTAGTTATGACTAAAAGCTTAAATATTGATGAAACCAACATTTATAACATCACTTATGGAAAATTATTAATCAACCATGTATTGATTTCTAATGTATTTTTGAAGTTTTACATTATTAGATATCAATTTAGGGCAACATTAAACAAAATATGGAATATGAAAGATACATGGTTTATAAGGCTGTCTTACCAGTGCATATATTAAAATCAATGTTTAGATTTTATGATTTTAAGTTACAATTCAAAAAAGCATGTGGCTGCAATATTTTCTACTCTACTTGGTTGGAAAGACAAGGTAAAGAGGAGAATTAGCATGAAGAGAAGGTGGGAAAGAGTGCAAAAAGTGGGAGGGGGCTTGCAGAGACTCAGTGCATATGATTCCAAATAACATTTATCAACCTCATTTTTTCTTGGTTTATAATATGGTCTTAGATTTTCTGTCTTATTAATTCTACTGTGCAAATAGCTAGAAATATTTATATAGTTCACTAAATTAATGCAATGTGGAAATATGGGCATTGGAAGCACCCAAAGGAATAATAATTAATTTTGCTATAGAGCAATGTTTGAGATTTATCTCTCAATTTGCATGGAATTTAAATTATATTGTCCCTTATGAGTAAAAAAAAAGAAAAATAGCTTACCTGCAATACTAGCTCATTTTGAATCAATTATTAAAACTGATAATACTATATTTCATGTTTCAGAACAAAACTGCTGATAAGATTTTAAATTATAGTTATTGGCACAACCAATATCATAAGGGACATGTGTCTAGGCCATGTCTTTAATTTAGTTATTTAAATATCCAGTTTGGCTCAAGTTGAAATAACATTTTTTTAAAAAGGTAATTACATTAGTCTGTAAAAATCAGAAGTTATTGGTTTGTGGAAAATTCCAGGCCACCATATCACTGTGCCAAGGACTGAGAAACAGAGCTGCCCCCAGCACTTAGGAGGTGAAACTTCCAGGCTGAGGTACCATTGCCTCCAGCACTGAGTAGGTGAACCTTCCAGGCCACTGTACCACTCCCCACAATGCCAAGGAGGTGAGCTCTGTGGGCATCAGCAACACATATCCCTCACCACCCTTGAAAGGAGAAGACACATAAATAAGTCTCAAAACAAGACTTCCAGAACACCTAAAGGAACCCCAAAGGGAAATGAGATGGAACAAGCTAAAACTCAACTACCTGGACTCCCTGAACCAGCAAAAAAAAAGAGGATCTGGAAAAAATGAAATCAGTAAAAATTTTTCAGATAATAACTGATTGTGCCTATACTGGAAGACTTGATTAATAAATCTAGAGCAGACATAGATAAAAAAATAGAGGAGCTGAGGAACATGATGGAATCCAGACATAGGAAACAAATGGAATTCATAAAACAGATGAAAACATATTTCCAAGAGATTAAAAACTCCATTGAAAGATTATTCAGCAGAATGAGCCAATGGGAGGACAGAATTTCAGATATAGAAGATAAGATTGCAATTAGTCACCAGGAAAAGAAAATTTCTCAAAAATAGTAAGGGACTACCAGAAATCAATCCAGCAGCTACAAGAAGATGCAAAGAAGAATAACATAATAATGATCAGAGTCAAATGAAGAAACAAGAGAGAGTGCAGATGAACATAAAAGATCTGTTCACAGAAGTGATGGCAGAAAACTTTGCAAGCACGGGGAAAGTACTTGATATAGAGAAAAGTGAGGCATATAGGACTCCCACTACCTGTGATGAAACAATATCTACACATCGGCATATAATAGTTAAGATTCCAGAAACCCAAAAGAAGAACAAATTTCTACAAGCAGTTACAGAAAAGAAACAAATCATATACAAAGGAAATCTCATCAGAATCACAGCAGAATTCTCAACAAAAACCCCAGGGCAAGAAGAACTTGCAGTGACATATTTCAATCCCTAAAGGAAAACAGCCTCCAACCCAGATTGGTGAACCCTGCAAAAATATCTTTCAAAATTGATGGAGAAATAAGATACTTTCACTCCAAAGAATTTTAGCTAATATCTTAGGAAAAGACAATGAGGATCACAACCCCAGGAAGCCCAGGAGAATGAATTGAGTGGATACGACAAGAAATTAAATGCAAAGGGGGAGAATCAAAAAAAAGAAAAAGTCATGACAACAATAAGTCAATATATATCTGTTATAACCATCAATGTTAATGGTCTTAATTCACCAATCAAAAGAAATAGACTGGCAGGATGAGTCAAGAAGCAAGATCCAACAATATGCTACAAACAAGAAATACACTTAATTAAAAAACAAACTCATAGGATGGAAGTGAAATGGTGGAAAACAATACAACATTCAACAGGAACCCCCAAAAAGCAGAAGTAGCTATCCTCTTTGCAGATCAAGTGGATTTCAAACCAACACTTTTAAGAGAGACAAAGAAGGATGTTATATCCTTGTGAAAGGAACAATCCAACAGGAAGAGATGACAATAATAAACATAAATGCACCAAACACTAGTGGGCCCAACTATATAAAACAAATACTAACGGACCTGAAAAATTAAATAAGCGCTAATACTATAGTAGTAGGGGACCTCAATACCCCACTGTCACAAATAAACTAGAAAAAAACAAGGAACAAAATATTAGAACTCAATCACACTCTTGACCAAATGAACTTAACAGATGTTTAAAGAGTGTTCCACAAAACAAAATCAGAATACACAATCTTTTCAGCTGCACATGGGTCATTCCCCAAAAAAGACCACATACTCACTCATCAAACATGTTCAAATGAATGCAAAGGAATTGAAGTTATCCCCTGTATATTATCAGACAATAGCATGATGAAATTGGAAATCCACACAAAGAAACTATAAGAATTTCATAAACATGTGGAAATAGAACAACACACTCATGAATAACCAATGGGTTACAGAGGAAATTAAAGAAGAAATCAGACAGTTCCTACAATGAAATGACAATGCCAATACAACATATCAGAATCTATGGGACACAATGAAAGCAATCTTATGAGGGAAATTCATAGCAGTAAATACTCACATTAGGAAAACAGAGTGAGCTCAATTACACAACCTGATTCTGAACCTCAATCTTCTAGAAAAAGAAGAGCAGGACAAACCCAAAGCTCATACAAGTGAGGAAATTATAAAGATCAGAGAAGAAATCAATGCAATGGAGACTAAGTGAGTAGGACAAAAAAATCAATGAAGCCAAGAGTTGGTTCTTCTAAAGAATCTATAAAATTGACAAACCCTTAGCCAACCTTATC
>NW_004624792.1:14092932-14106535 GCF_000247695.1 Heterocephalus glaber
ATTTTTATATTTTCTCATATTAATTCCATTCCCTTCTTTCCTTTCCCCTACCCCTCCCACTTCCCCCTCCCCTTTGCCCCTTTTCTTCCTAGTTCACATTATCTATTATACCTTTTAGTCCTTATTTACACTTTCAGTTTCTTACACTAGAGAAACTATTTGGTATTTACAAATATGTGTCCTATTTATTTCACTTAAGATTATTGCCTCAATGTGCATCCATTTAGCTATAAACATCTCTAATTTCTCATTTTTTATGGCTAATACTCCATTTTATTTAAAAAAACACATTTTCTTTATCCAGTCAAATATCAAACTTTCTCTTTAGGGAGCAATAAGACCAGAAAATATACCTAAAATACAAAGTCTGTTCCTTAAAACAATGCTAACAGGAACTCATAAATATCTGGTCCTGATAATATGGTTTTATCTTTATGTTTTCTCTAACAAGATGACTGTAAAATTGAGACTTTCCATCATATATAGCTTTGATTTGGGAAATATAATCAAAATCAGAAACCACAAAAACACTTCTAGCCTGTGATAAGAGTCCAGTTCTCTTTTAGTGAAAGGATGAGTTGAGTATAAAAGATTATATATTGAGTTGCTAGATCAACTCCGGGGAAATCTGAAAACATTTTATATTCTCCATCTTTTCTAACTATAAAATCCCCAAGTCCCATCCCAGCCATGTGGTTTTAGTCTATGCTCGAATCTGCCCATTGGGCCTAATTTGGAGAAAATGATTCGGAGATATTGGCAAGTACACATTTAATTAGTTAAGTTCTATTTTAACCAGAAATTGTTAAAGTGGATCATTTGAGATAGCCTAGGTTTGTTTTTTTGTTGTCACAAATAACAAACAACTTCAAGTATAGAAAAGCAGATCTCATTTGCTAACTTTGAATAAATTTTCTCTCATGGTTCAACTACAATTATTCTTCTATTTTTTTTTATTCACTCCATAATTCAGCCTGAAGAAAGAAGACTGTAGGTAGAAAAGAGAGTAAAAATAAGCATGATGAACCAGGCACCAGCTCTTCAAGCTTCTGCTGGAGCGGGTCACTAATCACGTTACACATTTTACCATGTCTGACATCAGTAGTACTGGGAAGTCCAACCTGCACATCCAAGAAAGGTAGCGATTTGGAAACAATAATAAAAGGTATTATAGGCTCGTATTTTCACATCTGCTTTGTCAGATTTCTATACCTAGGGCAAAATACCTGAGAACCACAACTTAAAGAGGGAGAGTTTGACTCCTGGTTTCATAGGTCCCCAATCCCACCATGGCCTGCTAGCTCCAAGCTAGCAAATTCATGGTAAAAGGATATGGTGACGCAAAGCTATTCAAATCATGGCAATCTAGAAGTAGAAAGCGAGGGAAGGGTACTCAAGAGAGGGGGACTAGATATTGTCTCCAAGGTCATATATCTATAAGCCACCTAGACACACTGAGAAGTGTGTATTACTAATCTCCCAGGTGTCTTTCAAGCCAGCTGACAATGAATATTAACCACTACAATAGCTCATGTGAACAGTTCCTACATTAGGCCCTTAGAAAAAGAAATTAAACTCTGCCTTTTAAAGTACTTAATATCTGATCTGCAGAATTTCTCAAATAACTGCTTTTCTTTTCCCAGTTTTCAGAAAGATATTCTCCAGATTCCTGGGGTGTGTGACCAGGATGTGTGGCCATGACTGTGTGTCTGTTAAGTCAGCATGGATCCTGCAGCTTTCCTCTACACAAATTTGGACTGCAGCTTTGGTCCACCTATCAGCTTTGCATTAATGAGTTTGTCCCAGATCCACTTGAGTACTGTTTTTGAATCAGTTGTATCCTTAGCAAACTGTGAATAACAGTAGTGCTCACCTACCTCATAAGATGTTTGTGAAGATTGAATAGATATGCCTGTGCCATGTTTAGAAAAGTGTCTAGAATCATTTAAGTGTTATTTAGTATCAAATAGTTAAAAGTATTTTTTTTGTTGTTTTTCCTGATACTAAGAATTGAACCCAGAGCTAATTAAAATGGTAAATCTTTGGTTTACATAGATATACATGACACTAACATCTGTATTTGTAACAAATGTGTCACTATAGATCTTAATGAGAAGATATTAAGTTTATTTGAATAATCAAATATGCAACTATTGATATATACCTTTGAAATATGTCACCTTAATTATAATAAAATATGGTTTCTTAAAAAAAGATTAGTATGGGACAGTTTTCAGGCACACATTCTAATGTATTTTATTATCTTAATGTCTTCCTTCTCAATGTCTAGTAGAGGATATTTTAAAGGCATTTGCAGTGTTAAGGAAATGGTACTAATATCGATGAAGCAATAATAGGTGACATTGTCTAAATATACTAAACTCTGGCTCACTTATCAAATTAAGGCATTGTTGTGTGGCTGTGGAATGATGGAAGTAATTTTGCATTGTAAATTCAATAGAAGCTTCTCTATTTTACGAGTAAGAACTGGCCTTAGCAAACAGAGTCATTGGAGCCAATTACAAGTAATGTGTGTGACAAAATTTGATTTTGGCATCAAATTTTGTCATAGCTTAAAGTTAAAACTGTAAATATACTACAATAAGATGTGAGGACAGATATTTGTGACCTTGGGTGAGGAAAAGATTTCTTAGATAAAAAATATATAAAACAAGAAATGTAATTAAATTGAACTGCATAAAAATTTAAAACAATATTTTTTTTGAAAACTAATGCTCAGGAAGTTAAACTACACTCTAGGAGAAAATATATGCAAAATATGTATGTGGTAAATGGCTTTTATTCAGATTAAAATAATTCTGGTTTTTTTTTGTTTGTTTTAGGGACAGTGTCTCTCTAATATAGGCTGACGTGAACTGACTGTGTAGCCCAGTCTGGCCTTGAATTCACAGCGATTCTCCTGCCTCAGCCTTCCAAGTGCTGGGATTGCAGGGGTGCACCACCACACCAGGCAGTTTATAAATAATTCTTATAATTTATTAGACCCAAAAAATCCAATGAAACACTTGAATTGATTTCTATATATTCTAAAAAATTACAAATTGCAAATAACGACATGAAATGATTTTCAATATCAAGAAACATTATGAAGAAAGGAGGAAAAGTCACTCTGGACTTATCTACATATCCACATTCACCAGGAGAGATAAAATTAGAAGCCAGACAATACCAAATGTAGACAAGAGTGTGAAGCAAATATATCATTTACAGCTCACAAGAATGCAACAAAATACAGCTATGTTAGAATCCATTTTGGACGTTTCTATAAAGTCGAAATTCACTTACCAGATGCCCCAGTAATTGTATCCCTAGGTATTTACTGAAGAGAAATGAAAGCATATGTTCTCACCAACTTGCATGCAAATACTCACAGTATGTATATTCTTCACTGCTAAAACCTGGAAACAGTCCAGATGTCTATAACACAATTGATAAACAAACTTTGACACTTCCATATGATTGAATGCTTCTTAGCAGTAATGCAGAAAGAATCAATAATACACACACCACATGGGTGAAATGAAAAACCATTATGCTAAACAAAAGAGGTCAGACACAAAAGATGACATATTATTTGATCAGTTTGTATGTGCTTCTGAAAAAGCAAATGCTTTCAGAATGGTGGAAGTCAGATCAGTATTTAGCCAACGCTATGGAAAAAGGAAGGGATGATATACAGATCTAAATATGAAGTGATGAGAATGTGCTCTATATCCTTTTTATAGTCATGCACTCTATAACAATATTTTAGTCAACAGACTGCACATGCAATAGAAATCCACTCAAATTATATGCCCTAGTAACAGTGTAGCATTCTCAGTTTGTGTCAGGATGCTCTGTGTTGTTTGCACAACAATGAAATTCCCTAACAAGATATTTCCCAGAAAGTGTCCCCATCATTGAACTTTGCATGACTGTATACAGGTACACATATCTTTGCTATAACTTGTCAATGTTGTGCACTTAAACTGGATTTATTGTATGTAAATCATATGTCTGTAATAGGGAATTTAAAAAAGTAAATTTGTGAATAATCAAATACCTTCACTTATAAAATTTTATCTATCATTATTCTAAAATAAAATATGAATGTTCATAAAGAGTATTTTATCAATATTAGTTCTAAAATAAAATATGAATGTTCATAAAGAGTATTTTATCAATATTAGTAACTACTAAGTCTAGCAGGAATCGTAGGCAAGTTGTCATAAAAATAACTACCACAACCAATGATATATACTTTTCTGGCATGCTCATGCTGAAAGCCATACTTTTGCTATGAGCATCAGATAGGATTCGCCTAGTACAGATATCAGTGTAATTCTGGTTTTGAACTTATTCTTATCATTCAGAAGTTTTGGTATCAATAAATGTCACTGAAATGTCAACTTCCACTATGGTTAAATGCATGCTGCTCTAATTGCATCGTAGTGCAAGATGGGGTACCAGGTGTTTTTATTTCTTCTCAGTCCCCAAGGAACTGGCCTCTTGGGCTCTGTGGTATAGTACACAATTTAAGCACCAGTTATGGACAGAATTCTCATATAGATCCTATTTTAAGATTTTAGATTATGAAAATCAGCAAAAAGTTTAATTATGAATGAACAAATTCAAATTATGAAAAAAACTATAAACAGTTATTCATTTAGGTGATCTTGCATGTCATAGTCGACTATTGACAAACTATAATATTTGAATAATAAGAGAAAAAAGGCATAGTTATCTGCAATTAAGGATTTGTATTAGTGTCCCTGTTCTACACCTAAAATTTTTTATTATCCAGGTTTGTACATTTTGAGAAGAATTTCATCTTTTTTTTATTATAGACAGAAGCAGTCATTATCATTCATCCCAAGCTATTTTCCATTCTTTATAATACAGTAACTATTTTTCCAAAGTCTTCAACTAAATATTTAGTGCATTTTGCTGAAAATCAGGAAATCTCTTCTTTTTGGTTTCCCTCATCCTGCCATTTCTGACTCTAAGCATTCTGAATGGAGCCCAGCTGTCTCTGCATTCTGTTTACCTGGCAGGACTGTGAAGTTTTCCACTGACGTCTCTCAGGAAGACAATCTTTCATATGGAGTCTGTCCTTGGAAAGGATATTCCTAGAAATAAATTTAATTAATAAAAAATGAAGAAAAATCAACAATAAAAAATGAAACATGTGCTCCCACCCAGGAGAAGCATATGTATCATGATGCATTCTATGCACTTTATTTCACATTTTTGTCATTTGAAAGTGCTCTTATTTTTCTACTTCACCTGTGTTGATATTAAGTAAAAGTTATTTTTTTTCCCCAGGTGATTTACCTCAAGTGCATGTGTGTGTTTCAGTTTTACTGAATTTTCTTAAGACTCTTGCTATATTTTTTTGGGGGGGTACTGGGGATCGAACTCGGGTCCTTGTGCTTGCACAGCAGGCAGTGAAACCACTGAGCTAAATCCCCTGTTTTAAATGCTATTAGTTGCAAAATGTTTAAACTCTCATTAACTTTGTTTCATAACTCACATTACATAAATTTTGTAGCTTTTCACAATAAAATCAAAACCACTTTTATCTAGTTTCTATAATTGCATTCTACAATGCTCAATAGATTTATTCAGTTCAATGTAATTTATCAATAATGAGTAATTTCCTCCTTTTAAAACAATGCTATTTATTCTTTTAAAACTAATAGTATAAAATTCCTTATTAAATGTATACAGTTGTATACATTCAGAATGATTCAAACTTTAGCTTAAAACCTTTTCTAGTGAGATATTGATCAAATCTCATGAAGAAATCAAATATGTGTTTATATATTAAGAAATATAAAAGAATATCAGATAAGTAATAAAATAAACTCTGGTAAAATAGTGATAGAATACTAAAGCTACTGAATACTTAAATTAATATAAGTATGAAAATTCTAGTTAAACTAGTGTCTCTTTTTGTGTCACTAATTATGAGTATCTTTAATGTGGTAATAAAATTCTTAAAAATATAATGAAGAATAAGTTATAACCTTCAGTTATTCTTTTAGTACAATTTTTATCAAAACTCAAGGTCTCTCAAAATTTGGAGACTTCCTTTACCTTTGAGTGCATTATAAACTGCAGCATTTATAAAATGCATGGGGCTAGCATTTTCTACTCCTTCACATACAAAAATAGCAACCAATTTGTCAATAGTTTCAATTACATAACTAAAATTCTAAAAATATTAATGCATATTTCTGAAGCACATATTTAATTTAAAATAATTTTTATAACAATTGATTAAAATGGTAGTAATGTCCATGTGATTGATTTCCTGTTTACAGGACAAGTATGCTTATGCTCCCAAACAGTCTTCCTTTCCATGTACGTGCAGTGTCTCAGAGAACTAATTATCATGCAAAGCAAATTTGACATGGTGGATCAGTTCATTTTAGACATAATTTTGCAAATGATTTTTGTATAAATTAATGTTGCTAAAAATCAACTGCCTAGGAAACTATTTATGTTCAGGAGATCTCTACCAAGACACTGTAGGGGTTTATTTATTATCGCACAGATCTTTTCCTAAACAATTACTTTTTTGGAATTTAAGTTACAAACTGAAAATCAGGGAATAGGAGCTTAGAAAATTAGAGCATCAGGCTCACAAGAATGATAGGAATTGTATTCTGAAGTGAAAAGTATTTGACATGGAGTGATTTAAGTGGAGAAACATATCTTCTTCCAATCTCTAAATTGTCTATTTACTCTCTTAATGATTTCCTCTGCTATGCATGAGATATTTAGTTTAATATAATTTGATTTGTCCATTTGTATATTTGTTGCCTGAGCCTTTTGGGCCAAAAACTGATCACCTTAAAAAATAATTGCTCAGTTTAACATCATGTAGCTTTTTCTTTTATATGTTCTTCTAGTAGTTTTACAGTATGGGGTCTTATATTTCAATCAGTTGGAGTTTATCTCTGTAAATTCTTTGAAAGGGCAAAATTTCCATCCTCTGCTAGTGCACAAGAAGTTTTCACACCACCATTTGTTAAAGAGAATGTCCTTTTCTGTTTCCTATTATGTATTCTTTTTTTTTTTTTTTGTACTGGGATCGAATTCAGGACCTTGCACTTGCCAGGCAGGTGTGGCACCACTGAGCTACAGCCCAGGCCACCATTATGTATTCTTGACATCTTTGTCAAAAATAAATTGAGCAGAAATATATGCTTTCATTTCTGGGCTCTGTTTCCTAAAAATTAGTTAATATGTATGTTTTATTGCAGTATTAAACTTTTAAAATCATTATGGCTTTGAAATAAAATCTAGAAATAGATTTATTTTTCATTTTTTTGGTTTATTGCCTGGTTTGTTTTGTTTTTCTGTATGTGTGGGAGAGTTTGGGTATGTGGTGGCTTCAGGTGAATTTTAAGATTTTCTCTATTTGTGAAAAATCACATTGTAGTTTTAATATAAGAATTGTAAATAAGGCCAGGAATTGAGCCCAGTGGCGCCAGCACCTGCTTCACAAGTGCTACATCTTGAGTTCGATCCCCGGTATCAAAAAAAACAAAACAAAACAGAATTGTAAATATGCACCCAACATAAGAACAAATTTATATAATCTGAATAGAGAAATAGACTATAATATAACGGTAATATCATAATAGTAGGAGACTTCAACACCCGACTTTCAATAATGGGGCATTATCCAGACAGATTTAATAAGGGAACTCTGAACTTGATCTAGACTTTAAAGTTAACAGATAAATAGGGAGAATTTCATTCAATAGTATGGCTTGTTTGCAAATGCACACAGAATATTCTCTAGAGTAGACCATGTGTTACACCACAAAATGTTTGTATACAAATTTAAGAGGGTCAAATCATATCAAATTTCTTTTCTGATAAAATTAATATGAAATTATATATCACTATTAGGAGAAACCTTGGAAAATTCATAAATATATGTAGGTTAAACAGCGTGCTCCTCAAACTGATAGAAAAATAAACATCAAATAAGTGATAAAACACTGAGGAACAATGAAAATTAGAAGATGATGAAAATTTAATTTCTAAGCAGAAATATTATAGAAAATGTGCAAGTACAGCACAAGTAATATTTATTCAGTACTATGTGAGAGAAAGTTGTTAGACTTGTGTTTTGTTAGTGTTAGATATTTCAGTGTATGTACCCTAAAGCTAAAAGCATTCTTCTATGCTTTCACATATAAGCATCATATTGAAAACAGTCACTTATTTATTTTTACCACCTAGTTGTTAGACCCCCATCTAAGTTTTTATTTCCCCATAAATCATTGACAGGAAGATGTTCAATTTCAGATCTTACCTACCTTGATTTTCATATCCCTGATAACTTTGAAGATGAGAGGCTCATATTTCTTGAAGGATGCTTCTCCACTCATATTTTTTTGTGTTTCCTTAGGATTAGATTTAGATTATGAAAAAATTTAATTTTTTTTATTAAGTTTATTTATTGGTACATTTTAGGTATACAATATAGTTACATTCATCATTGGGATCTTGTACCTTTACATTATGTATCTTGATTCTTATTTTTTCCCCATTCCCCAGCCCTCCCTTCACCCCTTCCATCCTTCCTATTTACAAATAATTTGTTTCCATTTTTTTTTATTTTCTCATATTTTTCTTTTCCCTTCTTTCCCTCCCCCATCCCTCCCATTTCCCTTATTCCTTTAGACCTTTTCTTCCAATTTCACAATATTAATTATACATTTTGATTAACTGGAGACTGGATAAAGAAGATGTGGTTTTTTTAATAAAATGGAATACTACTCAGCCATAAAGAACGAGAAACTAGAGAAATTTATAGCTAAGTGGATGCACATTGAGGCCATACTCTTAAGTGAAATAAATAGGACACACATGTGTAAATACAGAATAGTTTCTCTGGTGTGAAAAACTAAAAGTACAAATAAAGATTATGAAACTTTTGAAAGATTACCATAATATTAATGTTATATTTATAATGCTACACTATATTGCACATAATTTTATTTTGACACTTTACAGATTAGGACATCAGAAATTTCTTAAGAAAATGTTAACCTTGAGTTTTTCATTATATTAACACTTATTTTCTTTGCAATTAGCAATTATTTGTAGGAGATGGGGAATGTAGAAATGGTGTTGCCTAATCTTCATCGTTACCATCTTTCACTTGCATATTAATATCTGAACTCATCTATGATTTCTTGCCTAATTTTTGATGAAAAATGCTGTTTAAGAACTACATTAAATATAATTTACTTTAAAGTGGTTGTTTATATATAAAGTATTTAAGAGGTAGGAAATAAGTATCCATGGATTTATTTCATTTCCATGCATGTTACAGAGAAAATTGACTTTTGTTTTTCTTCTTCATGACAGACACATAACAGATAGCCTTGGAAGATAGAGATGGCTTCTTTCTCTAGGGAAGAGGACAGACTTGACTTCTAATAAAAAAAATATAGATATGTGCCATTCTACGGAAAAGGCTGGGTAGTCTTGCTATGAGGTTCCAAAAGGGTAGGAAGACTCCTAGGCTTAGTATGATTTAGCTTTGACACAAACTCAGTCTCAGCAGTGTTCACCTAGTCTCTCCCCCCCTGTAGAGGACATTCTCAGCCTGGTTGGCTATGGAATTTCTAACCAGAACATCCTTCTATTGACACAATTTTTAACTACCATTCCTTTATATTTCTAGATATGGATTTGGATTTTTCTCTTCATCCTGAAGTATCAATTCACAAAGATGACCATCTCACCATATTTAGACAATATATATACTGGGCAATTAACACTTCTGTATGACCACCTTTCCAACCCTAATCATGTTATCATGTTCTAACATTCAATGATTCACAACCATTCCTGAAGACACCAATTTCCTTTGCATTGGTCCTGAAACCCATATTTAAATGTTTTTCAAGTTTGGGGCTTTCATGGGTTCTCTGAACCACCACAAATCAATCTCTCTCTCTGTCTCTCTTTCTCTCTCTCTCTCACTCTCTCTCTCTTCTTCTCTCTTCATTATACACACACTGAATACATATCCATTGATTTTTTCAGGAAGGAAAGAGGAAGAGAAGAGAATAAGAGAAATTTTGAAAGAAACGTTAGAATCAAATCTTATAAGTTCATGAGAAAATAATTGCTAACAAATTTTTATACCCAGCAATCAAATACTAATTAAATTATCATATTTAAATGTGATATGATAACCTCAGAAGAGAGTATTGACCTGGAAAAATTAGTGACAACTTATTATTTAGCCTGTAGAACTCCTTGAAAAATTAGTATTCAAGAAAATTAATCTGGGTACAGCGGCACATACCTGTACTTTGGCAAGAGCATAGTAAGTTTCCCAGCCTATGTAACTTTCTAGTTTGTTGCAGAAGTGGAACTCAGATTCCCATATTTTTATGACTATAACCTTAGGGCTGTTTCAAGCTTTTAGAGTTGCCCTCCTTTTCCATCATCGGAACTCAACTGTCTATAAAGTGTTTACTGAGTAATTTTTCTCTAAAATACTTGGGCCAGGAAGCAGAGCATAGGAAAGTGCAAGAGAGGAATGAGAAGGACTGTACATAGC
This sequence comes from Heterocephalus glaber, assembly GCF_000247695.1. Next base: position 14,103,536 of record NW_004624792.1, read on the forward strand.
ACCCCAGGCCACGGTTGCCGAAGCCACCCAGATACATACAGGAGCATACGTTAATAATTGGCTAGGCATTTCTTTATCCAACAAAGTTGACATATTAAAATTAATGGTCACAATCCATTCCTTGTCAATTTAATATCAAAACACTTCTCCTTAAACCATACATTGTCTCCAAATAAAGACACCAGCATATTTGTAATTCTTCCTCACTGGAGGAAAAATAGTGTCTTTAATACAGGTGCTGGAAAATTGGGTTTCAACTTGTCAAAGATTAAAACTAGACCTATATCTCTCACCATGCACTAAACTAAAATCAAAGTGGATTAAAGATCTAAATATTAAAATAGAAACTCTGAACCAGTTGGAACAGAGGTTAGGTAGAACTCTTGAACACATCGGTGTAGGAAAAGATTTTATGAACAAAACCTCAGTTGCTCATGAACTAGCACAAAGAATCAACAAGTGGGATCTCTTCTTACTAAAAAGCACAGTAAGAGAAACCACTAACAGTATGAAAAGACAACGCACAATGTGAGAAAAATTTTTTACCAGCTGTCCCTCAGACCAAGGTAGAGTATCTAGAAACTGTAAGGAACCTAAAAAAATCAAGACCTCCAAGGTTTAAAGACCCAGTCCAAAAATGGACATCTGAAATGAACAGACATTTCTCAGAAAAAAAAAATAGAAATAGCAAGTAAACATATGAAAAAATGTTCAACATCATTGGTCATTGGAGAGACGCAAATGAACACAGAATGGTACTGGCAAAAAAACAGACCTGAGGACCAGTGGAACAGATTAGAAGATGCAGAAACAACTCCAGACACACTCAGCCATCTCATCTTCGATAAAGGAGCCAAACACCCTCACCGGAGGAAAGATAGCCTCTTTAATAAATGGGGCTGGAAAAATTGGACTTCAACTTGCCAAAGATTTAAACTAGATCTATATCTCTTGCCATGCACTAAATTAAAATCAAAATGGATTAAAGATCTAAATATTAAAATAGAAACTCTGAAGTAGTTAGAACAGAGATTAGGTAGAACTCTTGAAAACATCGGTGTAGGAAAAGATTTTATGAACAAAACCTCAGTTGCCCGTGAACTAGCACAAACAATCAGAAAGTTGGATCTCTTCTTATTAAAAAGGCTTCTGCACAACAAGAGAAACCACCAGCAGTGTGAAGAGACAACCCACAATGTGGGAAAATATCTTCACCTGCTTTTCCTCAGACAAAGGTCTACTATCTCAAATCTGTAAAGAACTTAAAAAGATCAGACCTCCCAAATTTAAAGACCCAGTCCAAAAAGGGGCATCTGAAATGAACAGACATTTCTCAGACAAAGAAGTAGAAATAGCAAATAAACACATGAAAAAATGTTCAACATCACTTGTCATTGGAGCAGTGCAAATGAAAACAATGCTGAGATTCCACTCTCCCCAGAAAGAATGGCTGCTGTCATGAAATCAACCAATAACAAATGCTGGCAGGGCTGTGGGGAAAGAGGAACCCTGCTCCACTGCTGGTGGGAGTGTAGACTGGTGCAATTACTGTGGAAATCAGTATGGAGATACCTCAAAGAACTAGAACTGGAAGTCCCACTTGACTCAGCTATTCCCCTGCTGTGTATCTTCCCCAAAGAATTAAAAGAATAATACCACAGTGATGTATGTGCACCCATGTTCATAGCAGCACAATTTGTAATAGTTAAAACTTAGAAGCAGCCCAAATGCCCATCAGTGGGAGACTGGATAAAGATGTGGTTTTTTAATTAAATGGATTATTACTCAGCCATAAAGAACAAGAAACTAGAGACATTTATAGCTAAATAGATGCACATTGAGACGATAGTCTTAAATGAAATAAATGAGACACATGTGTAAATCCTGAATAGTTTCTCTAGTGTGAGAAACTGAAAGTGTAAACAAGGACTGAAAGGTATGATAGATAATGTGAAAGAGGAAGAAAAGGGGCAAAGGGGAAGGGGACGTGGGAAGGGTAGAGGAAAGGAAAGAAGTGAATGGAATTGATAAGAGTAAATATAAAAATGGAAACAAAGTCTTTGTAAATAGGGAGAGATGGAGGCATTGAAGGGAGGGCAGGGGAAGGGGAAAAAAATAAGACCCAAGATGGAAAGTGTAAAGGTCCAAATTTCCAATGATAAATGTCATTCATTATCTTGTATACCTTAAATGTACCAATAAAATTAATTTTTTAAAAAGTGTATTCAGATAGGGTGTATTATAGGAATCATTTTCTATCTATTATAAAGAAATGAAGTAAATTCTCAAAAAACGATGTAAATCCATAGATAATAATCCTATGTTCAAGATTGACTAAAAGTGGTTGTTTCTGCACTGAGTTAGTAAGGAAAGGCCCATAATTTACAAAAATTCTTTCTTGTAAGTAATACTTAAAGAGAAGCTCCAAAGTGTTAGTGTTTTGCATTGAAATTTTAAAAGTCAATGATTTTTTGAAAAATTATTTAGGTATAGTGAAATCAATCCTGTCTCACAATTCTATTACATACTCAAATATTTTAAGGACTCATATACCTCACATGTAAATATTCATAAATATTTATTCTCTATGACCAAATTCTTTTGAGACTTTACAGGAAATATAAGTAATTACTATAAAGGGCAAAATAGATTGTTATATAACATAAAACGTTCTTTTCAAAAAAATGTATTCTTGAAATTGCATTTTGATGAGACATTTTACTCCTTAATATCTAGCTAAAGCATTGCTGGTAATAGAAAAAAAAGGAAACATTTTTCTCTTTCAAAACAGTTTGTGTGTGTGTGTGTGTGTGTGTGCACGCATGTGTGTGTATAGGAAAGTTAGGGAGAAGAAATTAAGGTCTCCTGTAGAGAAGTTCTCCACCATATTTAATTATCCAGGAGGCTTAGTAAGACAAATAAGTAAGTGATTATCATTGAAGATGACAAATGTTAGCAGAAGTTAACTTTATACCTTTTGGGATACCTTTAATATAATGA
>NW_004624792.1:14106715-14118220 GCF_000247695.1 Heterocephalus glaber
TATATTTAGAATATCTTTATTGCAGAAGTGCAGTATAGACGTTAGTTTGAATATAAACCTAACCAGCAAGAAAAGAAATATTTGTCAGTGTCCCAGGTTTGAATAGCTGCAAGGTTAGTGAGTTATAGAAAATAAATACACCATGGATAATAAAGCACATAGAATATAGAATTACGTAACAAGGATGATGAATTTAGGGTGAAAAGATATCATGAAATATTTTCTGGCTTATCTGAGTCACAAGGAGCATATCTCAGAGATCTGAAATGTGTTTGGGAGCTTGGCCACGTGTCTGAATTGCACTTGTACAAGTGATGGCTTGCTGCACAAAATGTGCTAGCCTATGTGTGACTACTTTTGGAGTTCTTCTCTTATTCAATTAAGTATATTTTGGACTGTGCTATTTCAATCTTGAACACATTTTTTTCATATGTATAAATATGTATGGATTGTGAATAAAAGCAAGATTTGATCTTTTTTTCAAAATCTGAATTCTAAATTTCCTCCCAGATTTTTAAAGGGCAGTTTGCAATTGCTTCCAAAATGGATGTCTGTAGCTTAGATACAGTTTTGTGATTATTTATGATTAAATTTTACTCATTTCAGGTTCCTCCCAGTATCAGTTGTAACCTGGAATGAGACCCCGGTTGCCCGCAAGCAGCTGGAGCACCTGTCCAACTTGTGCGGTGAGATTAATAATAAAACCCGGAACATACAACTCAAAACATCTGCAGATTGTTTTATAGATAATTTATAAAGCAAAATCACATGTATATTCTGCGTGATTAAGTTTGTTTAGGTTTGACTGTGTGTCTGTATGGTTTCTTACACATGAACCTGGTTACCATGGGAAGCAATGCAAGAGCGTAATACAAAAGCAATGGAACTGAATTGAGAAAAACCTATGTCACATTTTTAAACTACTTCAGTTCCTTAATTGTTCCCAATTAAAAGGAGAGGATGAAATTTCCAAACTCATCTTTATGGGAGTTGTTGCAGAAAAGGGCTAAAAAGTGCATACCTCAGTGCCTTTAATGTATTCAGGTGCCAAGACTGAATTATTTTACTGGACCGCCTTGCCAAACAATAATTAATTTGTGAAGGAGATTAGGGGTCTTTCCTACATATTCAGCTAATATATTTATATAGAAGTACAAAACAGTTTTTAATCTGTTATTGATTCCTGAATTCTTATGTACAGGCTCATCATGTTACACAAAAATCCTGTACCATCTATGGGTTTATTTGTATGAATCAGGATTAGATAGTGTTATGCAAACTACACTTAAGTAAACCTCAACAAGACATTCCTTGCATTACTTGTACATTGTATGTCAATGTCTGATAAATTCTGGATAATAAATGCTTTATAAGAAAATACATGTTCTAATTTCTTCAAGACCTGTACTGATAGATAAGATAAATGTTATGTCTAGCACAGGTTTATATTTCCTGACAGCAAGATGAAGAGGTACTATAAAAATGTTGGTTTCATGGAAACGAAATATTATGGAAACTAATATTATTACTAAATATTGAACATTTTTAATAAATTTGAATACTATGTTTTCAAATGCTTATTATTTTATCAATATTGATGGAAAACTACAATCACTGACTACAGCTCAAAATATAGAAAAATCTCTATCAAAAATTGTAGTACTGGCCTGAGGATTTAGCTCAGTGGCGCTCCACCTTCCTTGCCTTTGCAAGGTCCTGAGTTCAGTCCCTGGTACCAGGAAAAAAAAAAAAGTGTAAAAGTGTAGTGTGAAGTAAATACAAATTTAGGAATGACTTTCTACTAAGGAGGGGTAAATACACTTTCCAGAGGTTGCTTACTTGATAAGTGGAAAAGATCATGAAAAAGTGAATCCAAGTTCATGGAAACTGGTTTCTTTGATCTTCTTTTCTTTCCTTTTAGTCTGTAAATATTTCTAACTTCATATCTATGCTTATTGAACCTGAATAATAATATCAGATAAAATACGTAATAGAGACATGTTAAATTTCAATTTCAAACTAATAATTAACTTAATTATAATCTGAAATAAAATATACAATATTAAAATATTACAAATTATGTGATCAAATCTGACAAAAATTTTAAAAATTGCACAATAAATAAAAATATTGATTATGTAATTTTATTGAAAAGTGATTAATGATTCATAAAAATACTACTCTGTCTTAAATATAGTTCCAAGAGAAAATAAAATATTTGGCCAGCATAATATTAAAACCAAGTACATTTTCAACTCCACAAACTCAAGATATATTTCTCATTTTGAACATTACAAAAGGAATAAGGGATATAACTTTTGTTAGAAGGACTCATTATATTCTAATTTTAATAAAATCATATTTCATATTTCTCTTGAAAAAGAAATAATTAGTTTTGTTTTTAATTCCATAAATATAAAATCTTGAATTGGGAAGCTTTTAAGTATGTTGAAATGCAACATGGAAACTGATTTTCATTCTATCTCTTGTGTCACCTTGAAAATGCTTCCACTTCTTGCAAGAGAAGCTTCTAGTCATGTGGGGTAACTAACAAAATGACTTTTCCTAGCAATGTTAAAAATATTTTCTTTGCTCTGTGGAAATTCCCAATATATACAAAGCCATGTGTGTAATGTTATAAGTTAAAAAACTGACTGAATCAGTGCGCCTCAAACTGTTTGTTTTATTGTAAACTTTTGAATATGAAAAGGAGAAAATATTTGATTAGCAGATGTCAGATGTGAGCTCCTTATCTAATTTGAGAACTTGTACTTCTTATAGATACAAAGGTTACCTAATTTGATTTTAGGAATTTATTTATTTTTTCCTTTATTTCATTGTTCGAATCTTTAGGAGGAACAAAAATATAGACAAGTGTTTAGTGGAGAATGTGCCAGCTTCATGCATACTTTATTAGTTTTTATTTTTGTTCTTTTTCTGTTGTGATAGTATGGATAGTACTGAGGGGTGCTGTGCCCCTTAGCTACATCCCCAGTATGTCTTCCTTCTTCCTTCTTCCTTCTTTTCTCTTTTCTTTTTTTCTTTTCTTTTCTTTTCCTTTCTTTCTTTCTTTCTCTTCTCTCTCTCCTCCCTCCCCCCTCCCCCCCTCTCTTTCTTCCTTTCTTTCTTTCTGAGACATCGCCTTGCTAAGTTACTCAGGCAGAATTCACAATTAGGGATTCTTCTGCCTGAGACTTCCTAGTTCTAGAATAACAGATATGTGCCACTTTGCTTAGCTTTTAATTGACTTTCTATTTACAATTAACACTGGTAATTAGTTTATCACTAACAATGTACTCCATGTACTAATTGCATTACCTGTTCTTTTACTATACTTACAAACATGAGTAAAAAGTCGCATTTATGCAAGAATTAGTACTATGGTAGTTGAGAATATACTAGCAAAAGCACTTGAAGTGTTTGCCACAACTCTTCATTGCATCAACTTCTTTTATGCTTGAATTATTCTCATGTTCCTTTCTTCATTATGGTCCTCAAGGGTAGAAATACCAGTGCTAATATTGCTGATAAGAGACCAGATTGAACCCTTGGCATGGAAACAAAATCAAAAGTCATCAAACACTATGAAGTTGGAACACCCATAATGGTTATTACTTGTCAGTCAGGCATGTTTCATTCCATCTGGAGCTATGATTTGTAGAACAAAAACAAAACCATGAAATCTATTAGAGAATCTGCTTCATTGAAAGCAACAACACTAAAAAATATTGAGAATTGTCTGTTATAGATATGGAGAGGTTTCTTACAACCAGTATTGAAGACCAGATCCGGAAGTGTTTCCTCTCAACATTGTGATGATCACAGCCAAAGCCAAAGTTTGTTTGCAATATTGAAAGAAAGGACTGTCTCCACTCCTATCTTGAATTTACTGCTAGCCCTGAGTGTCATAAACAATTTAAAAATTATTCTTCATTATATAGTGAATGGTAATTATATGAGTGCTAATGTGAAAGTAGCTGTAGAAGTTTTTGAATTTTTATATAATCTGATTTTCAGGGGACATTACTTACCAGAGCAAGAGTGATCCACCAGAGAAAGTCAGAGCTGTCTGACAGAGCAAGACTATACCACGTACCACAAGGCCAAGGTGTGTAGTAAACTGTACTACTTAGGTTCAGGTAAGTATGCTACAATGTTCATGTGGCACCAAAACACCAAAAAATGCACTTCACAGAAGTATCTTTGGTGTGAAGCAATGTACAGCTGTCCTAAAAAACAGGGCTTTTCTATAATTTTGCTCTATAGTACATTTCTGGTAGTGAAGAAAGTTGTCATCATTTACAGAAGAAAGTAACAGTTTACAACTGCAGGCATCTATAGCATAAGAACTGCATATTAGCATTGCAACTATTGATAGATGTTTTTCATTGATAGACCTTGGGTATATACATATATGTGTATTTTCATGCACACATGCATAAAAATAAGACTTTTCTACCTTTATCATGTATTTTATAACTGCATCTATATAATGTTATATATAATGTTATATACAGAATAGTCTCCTCCCTACCAAAGGCTTACATGCTACACATAGATAAAATAATGTGATACAGTGTGATAAGTGTTTTATTAGCTATATGATTATAAAGCATTTCTAAATAACATAAGCTCAGTTAATTTTTCTGGAAGAGATAAGGGAAAGCATGTGTTGGTCCACTGAGGATCAGAAAGGAATCAATATTTGAACTGTAATTTTCAGATGGTGGAGAGTCTTAGTCATTGGAAAGGAAATATGAGCATTTGCAAATACAGGTTGCTGAATTAGTGAAATAAATAGGACACACGTGTGTAAATAACAAATAGTTCCTCTAGTGTGAGAAACTGAAAGTGTAAATAAGGACTCAAAGGTATAATAGATAATGTGAAATAGGAAGAATAGGGGCGAAGGGGAAGGGAAAGTGGGAGGGGTAGGGGAAAAGAAAGAAGAAAATGAAAAAATGGAAACAAAGTCTTTGTAAATAGGGAGGGATGGAGGGGTTGAAGGGAGAGCAGGGGAAGGGGGAAAATAAGAACCAAGAGAGACTATGTAAAGGTGCAAATTTCCAATGATGATTGTTATTATATTGTATACCTAAAATGTACCAATAAAATTAATTTTAAAAAATTGACAGTGGCTTACAATGGCTAAAGTAAAGGATTTATCAAGGTAAGGAGGCATGATATGGCTGAAAACCTAGTAGCTGTCACAGTGTGAAATCACAAAAGTTCTATGGACTGATTTCCAGATGTCCATCTTAAAGATATATGAATTTTAAGAATGATGGTTAATTTTAATGAAAAATGATAGTGCACAGGTTCTCAATAATATATACATGTATATATAACAGTAATTTAATTCCCTATTTATCCCCCCAAAGTATAAGCACTATAAATAAAATTCAGCAAAGTAAATTATACTTTTCAAAAATTTGTTTGAGTCACTGTTCTTACATTGAAAGAGTTTTAAAGGTCTTTTTTGATTTTATATAGAAAAAGAGATGAGAGAAAAATGAAGGATAAGAGCAACTGGAACTGACATTTGTCATTAAGCTTAAACACAAGTGAGTTAGAAAAATGAAATGTATAATTCATCAGTGGCACGATAATCATATTAATGACCAATGGCTGGTGTCAAAGATTATAAGTGCATTACACAGTTATTAACTTATAAATTGCTTCCAGGTTTATGGATTATCTAAGAATAAATGCAATCTTATTAAATGTGCTAATGATGTTCAAGTGGATAGAGAAGCAGGAAAATTCATTATCAATCACTAAGCTTTGTTAACACAGATGTCCTTCAGCATAAGGAAAAGGACCCATGTTATTTTTGGTACACTGTGATATATTCTTGAAAAAGCAAAAGCAAAATAAAATATGTTTACACTTGCTCAGGTCCTTCATTTTAAAGTGAATTATCTGAGTTCATATGATGTATGTATAACAATTGACTTATAATCTTAAAAATTCATGTATATTTTCAAGGGTAGAATAATGGCTATACATTCTTTTTAACCACACACACATATGTAATGAGTGAAATTATCAAAATCAAATTTCACATAAAGTTTCCTATTATATAATTGGTCAATGAAGGATAGGTATACATTTTTTAAATGAAATTTATATATAAATATTCATATTTGAAATTATGACTTATAAATGTGAATCTGCATGTGGTGGATGAACTGTTTATAAATAATGAAACATTATATACATGAATACTCATAGAAAATTTAAAAACTGTATATAAAAAGAAGATAATGAATAAGCATCATTAAAATGAACACTAAAATACACATATATACACTGAGAACCATTTCTGAAATAATTGCATAGAGACTTCTAAATATAGCTCTCATTCTCAGAAAATCATTATTGTTTGATTGCTATTGAAAATGTATTTCTTATGTATATTCATTTTTTGGATAATAGTCTAAATTTTATTTCTTAATGGAAATAACACAAATGCTTTTATTTTTCTTGGATTAAAAAGGTTATATACTGTACGTCTCTGTATTACTGATGTCCTTATACATGGAGAAGATTCTTTATTTAGTCAAATTTATTTACCAAAATAGAAAATTGAAATTTTAGGATATATCAGTTAAAAATTGATGGCAGCATACCAAAAATGATTGCTAGCACAAATACATTTTGTAAAATGTTTTTCAATTTATGTTTAAAAGTATTCTCTGAAAATTATTGTTATTTTATTTTTTCTGTATCTCAATGCTATGAAGACAAATTAATCAGCATTTATCGTTTTTGCTAGAAAATACAAATACATGGGCTAATTCTTTTACAATTAGTATATACTATTCTCTCTAATATATTTATTTATCCAACACATTATTGAATGTATTAAAGTGTGTCTCCAACACCTATGTTTGTATATATTTCCTTTATGCTATTGTTTTACCACTGCAGAAATTTTCTGTGTTCTAAAAATCTGTATAGTGTAGCATCCTTTTAATATATTCCCACCTATTTTAAATTTCTTCTAAAATTTTGCCATTAGAAAATTTCATCCCCTAAATCATTTAACATAAAAACATTTTTTATGGAGAAGTAATATGTGATAATAATGCAAATATAAAGCAACTAACATACTTATGAGTATTTTTAAATACTTAAGTTATTTAAATGTTGTATCTGTAAAAGTTCAAGTATTACCCTAACACTACTTCCATATTTGTCGCTGATCTGCTACACAAACTTAACATTCAAAGTCTGTATAGAACAACTGCATGTGGAAATCAAAAAGTGAATTATATTAACAAATTTGGCATCCATTTTTATTGCAAATATCCAGAAAAAAAATTACACTCATTGAACTCTGAGTTTCAAAAAGCACATAAAATGACAATATCAAAACCAGGAATTCGAGTGGAATACTTTTTCAGAACATCTTCATGTTTAATAAGGTTCCTTATTTTGGGCATTAATATTCATTTTCTTTATCCTGGCATATGAAAGCCCAGGGGCACCATGCCTCATTGTTTTAACATATACTTTCAGTTGCAGAAAAGAAGATGGGGCAACAGGTGTGAGGGGGTATACAGTTCTGTCCAGTTTTAATCAAAAGTAATAATATGAAAGAACATGTCCAGATATGGTATTTTACATCTATGTGTCAAGATGAGAATTGCTTCATTTTAAAATGAGCTCTACTCTTGTCAACTGAATGCTTCTGCACAAAGAATCATTTGATACCAATTCTTAAAAATGTTTTCAGAAACAGACATTATGGAAGGAAAAATGTGAAGCACACTGCTGTAAAGCAATAAATTGTCACTTTTCCTTCTTTAAATATTTTGCTAATTCATGCAGATAACTTGACAAACATCTGTACAAGAAAATAACTATTTTAAAACAACTTAGAAGGAAATTTGGACTTTTAAAGATGATAGATTTGTTTTACATGAAATTAATTTTAAAGATCTTAAAAATAGTAAATAAAATAATGTTAAAGTCAAACTCTGACAAAACTGTTCTTATGGGAACACAGTACCTTGCTGTCTTTTCAGACCAGTTCTCATACTAGAGGGGAAAAAAAGCAAGACTAGCTGACCAAATTTTATGAAAAAAAACCCATGAAGCAACTGAGGTAGACAAGCAATGATGATGTTAAGGGTCATGAATCAGAGATGAGGGAAGGACCAGAAGTGAGAGTCCTAGGCTAGAACTTCCTTTTCCCACTGAAAGATCTTGTTTATTCAAGAACTCTATCAATACATACAAGAAATGTGATAAAGTTCAGAAATTCCTTAAAAAATGTCCTACCAGGTTTTATTCAAGAAGATAGTTACGATATCCCTAGAGAAAGTAAATATGTATTTATTTCCTCATTTATTATTATTGTTTTTGAGCCAGGTTTTCTCTATGTAATTCAGTGTAGACTTGAACTCACTGAACTTGGATTCACAGTGATTGTCCTAGCTCAGACTCCCTAGTGCTCAGATTATGGGCGTGACTACTATACCCAACTTTAAATACATATTTAAGAAACTTTCCACTGTGATAGTCGAAGAGCAGAGAAAAGAGCCAAGTACAGCGTTTGGCAATCTCCTGTTTTTGTGATAAAAAGATTTGGAATTTGGAGCCCACTGTGAGAGATACCTTTCAAACAAACTAGAATAAAGTTGGGATTCTTGAAAGTCTTCACTCTAATATGTGAACCAAAAGATGTGGTAGCTCCTATCTCAAACAATAAGCCACAGTGAAAGTATGTTCTACATGCATTTATAGCTAATGATATAGCCTTAAACATATTAAAGCAAAATTTGATAGAATTAAAAAGAGACGTAGGCAAAACCATAATCACTATTGGGATATTTAACACATCCATTCATGCAGTGATAGAGAGTGCAGTCAAAAATATCATTATGGGTTATTAGATTATTGAACATGAGTCATAGAATTGTATTTGTATGAATGGAATGCTGTTTGCACTACGTGCAGAATGCACAATCTGTGCATTTTATTTAAACAAAAACTACAGAAAATCTTAAATTCACTAGTGAAAATTTTCCCGTTATGGAGGAAGAGGAACCAATGCCATGTGCTATGATTTCTACTAAAAATGAAAGGTTTCAGATAATTCTATAAAGAAAAAATAGCAGAGATAGTTAGAAATAAATATATCACTTATTTCACAGAATATATAACATTTTAATTGAAAATCCAAACTGATCTTTAGATCAATCAGAATTAAAAAGGACATTAACTTATTTACTAAATACAGGGCTATATATAAAAAGTATTTTTTTATTTTTTAAAAAACCCCACCCATCCTCATCAATTCAATTATGAAATGTTATCAGTTCTACTACCTGTAAATCAAAACAATAGTAACTATATTTGAGACTGTAAACCACCAATCCTCCGACTCTTGGACTCTGATGCTGCCCTGGTGCTGATGACTGACTCTTTGTGTCTTGTTCTTATTGGGGAATTAATTAACTCCCTCATGGAACAAAGCACTATATGGAGTAAACAGACCCCTCTCCAGGTGGCTCCTGTGGAGGCCTGGCCTTGCCTTGCCTGACAGAGTCCACTGTATTATATGAAAGGATTACATTCATATTTTCAAAAAGTAATTTACTTATCAAAATGATTTTGGAGAGAGGAGGATATCTGAAACATATTTAACAGCTAAGGTTTTAAGTTTTACATTTAAATTAATAAAATTAATATTAAAATTACAAACATAAGCCAGTGTATATAAAAATAATCAAAACATTTTCTTTCTTTTTTTTTTTTTTTTGGTACCAGGGATCAAACTCGGGACCTTGCACTTGAGAGCCAGGTGACAGAACCACTAAGCTAAATCCTCGGCCCCAAATATTTTCTTGTTATTATAAATAAATGACTTAAAAGTCTTTGCCTACATACATTAATGGATATTAACAGTTTTAAAAGGTAAAATCTAATTTTTAGGGGAGTAAAATGATCAGGGTGTGGTATGTATATGTAGTGTACCAATTTCCCAAACAGAATAGATTTGTTCTGTACAGTAAACACATGTGTTAGTTACTTTTCCCTTGTTGCTGAGAAAAAAATCCCAGACATCCGAAGTTAAAAGGGAAAGGTTTATTTGGCTTACAGTTTGTAGAGGTTTCAGTCCATTATCAGCTGGCTTCAAGGCAAGGTGGCAGAGGGGCAACAATTCATGGTGGAGGAAGACAGCAGAAACAACAAGTGTTAACAGAGTCTTTCTGTGCCCTTTATCTTATTCAGACCACTTTGGGTGAGTAGCACTCATGCCTTTGATCCTAATGCCCTTGAGTCGAGTCCCACCGTGAATCAGTCACACACTCTAGAACCATCCACCTCTGAAAAACCATAAGGCTTTTGGTGACGTTTAAACATAAGCCATAAAAACATGCACTAATACGAACTTTTATAAAAGAAATATAGATTTTTCATATGTATGGCAAAAGGCTCAAGAAATTTCCATAGTTTCTAAAAGATGTACAAAAACATCAATTCACTGAAAACTAATGTGTAAATTAATAGTTTTGCACATTTTCTGGAAGGAAATGCAGGAATATATCTCAACATCTAGTAGAACATAAATATTAATACAAATTTTCTAATTGTAGTAATTCATCCTCAGGGGACATTTAATTAAATAGGTGGGAAATCCACTGCTCACTCACATAAACACACACAATTTTGGCAACAGGGTTATAGATACTATATATGAGCGATATCAGCATAATATATCTTTTATTCTGTTAGCATTTCTACCTTTTCCAAGTTGGGAGACATGGCATTCCATCTGAAGACAGGAAAAAGTAGATAAGAAATCAATTTTACATATTATCATTTCTGTCTTTCTTTTCAACTTTTAAAACCTTCTTACCATATCTGATTTTATTAACAAAACTTTGATAGATAACTTTGAACAACAAATGTATTTTGAAATATTTTAATGTAAAAATATGGTAATTTAATTGTCCCTTCCTCAGGTGACAGATATTAAATTTGTTTTCATGTTTTTGATCACATTAAAATATAAATTAAAAATTTTCATATGTTCCAACAATTTGGAACTTTAATTTTATACTGAAATTACTGAAGCAAATGGTAGATATAAATTTAATATTAATATAGAGATTATTCTACATAAAATTTTAGTATTTCCCAATTTTACCTGTAATAAATAATTGAAAATATCTTAAAATACTTTCAGGTGAGCCAGGGATTTAGCTCAGTAGTTCCACCACCTGTCTTGCAAGTGCAAGGTCCTGAGTTTGATCCCTGGTACAAAAAAAAAGCCAAAAAAACACCCCAAAAATAAAATTTCCAGATTCTGTTGCACTTAATTTTTTTTTTGCTTAAATTTTTTTATTGGTACATTTTAGGTATACAATACATTTACATTTATCATTGGGTGCTTGTATCTGTACATGATGTATCTTGGTTCTTATTTTTTCCCCATTCCCTGTGCACCGTTCACCCCTCCACCCTTCCCTATTTACAAAGACTTTATTT